>CM039616.1:49663305-49709730 GCA_022457205.1 Saccharum spontaneum | reverse complement strand
GACCTGAAAAGTTTTTCGTAATTTACTTCTTTAATTATTAATGTGTTATATAGGTGTTAATATTTTTTATAAATTTAACTAAACTCAGGATAATTCCAAAAGAAATGGGACGAAGAGAACATATACCCCCTGTTCGGCTGAGCTTATCAGCTCGGCTTATCAGCCGTGAAACAGTGTTTTTCTCTCACAGCAAATCAGCCACAGCCGGCTTATAAGCCAAAAAAACAGCCTGCCAAACAGGCCATAATATAGACAGTTGTGGCCCTGAAATGGACCGAAAAAAAACACATGTTATTTCGACGTTAGGACGACGACGATGTATCACCTACATCGAGTATCGACGGCACTTGATGTTTCTTGCTCACGGAAAGATGGATTATCATCTTAGATTAAAGGAAGATGTCATCGAGTATTCCAGTGGTTTTTTTGGTTGAATCTTCGATGTCTTCGCCTTCACGCTGGACATCCGTACTGGTCTGATGTAGGAAAAGATGACAACTCCTTTTTGCCGACACTCGAGTTTCCATTTGCAAGACAGAGTTAAGAAAATGGTAGGACCCCTACCGTGTCCGGAACAGATGGAAACATGAAGACGACGCCCCACCAATTGAACAGCGTGTCTGAAGTCAAGAAGCCAACCCAGGAGCGTCTGATTCTGGACCACTGGCGCAGGGCACTAGGGCAGGGAAAGGACAGTCATCAGTCATCACCAGGAATCACCACCGCACCAGCAACCAGCCAATCGAATGGACAAAATCCCGTACTAAACATTTTGGATTTTATCGCTAATCAAGCACGTTGTCACGAAACCCACCGGTCCATTATTAATCTGAGATTCACTTTCAGGACCACGGCTCTAATTTGGACGCAGGATGCTACAAGCACATGGTTACAGGGGTGCTTCGTTGGAGGTATCGGATGATCCATCTTCTAAATCATTTTTTTTCTTTTTTCAGAAGTGAAATGCATTGGTTTGTCACCACACCCCATCCGGCCATCGTATTACAAGCACATTAGCTCATAATAATGATAGACCACCCCATGACAGACCATTGAACTCAAGATATCAAGCTTTTACATTTACAGTGGCATTCATAATGTCAAAACCTAAACAATAATTTTACACGACATAATTACCTAATAATAATGTTATACAAGATTACAACACGCTGCAAAGGACCTGCGGTGCTTGCAGGTCAGAAATCGGCAGTACATGCCGGGTTCGCTGGGATTGCTAATGAAAATATTGGCTCTGCAATAGGATCCACAGCGGAGTCTCTGAGATGCCAGCTTCACTGCTCAATGTCAAAACCGGAGCAGTTCTAGTTGTCCTGAAAGTGAATCTCAGCTTACGACGAGTTTAGCGAGAGAGCACCAGAGGCAAATAGAAGGTTCCTCCGAGAAAACTGCAATAGCCAGAAATCCGCAAATTCTTCAGTTTTCACCACATAGTACCACCATAAAAACAATGATGCTGAATAAAGGAGAAATTTCTCACCCGCAGGCTATAAACAGGAGTTGATTTTGTAGGGAGAGCTTTAAGCAGTCTCAGTCGGTTAACTGAGCTGCCTTTGCTGTTTCAGAAAAAAAGACAAGGGTGTTTTGCAATCAGAGCAAAAGAATTAAGTGTATGCTCGAATGGATGAGAATCTTAACATGTCAAACTTACGCGTCCTCTGTCTTCAGGGTTTTTGTGCTGGAAGCGACATCCCAGAGCTTTACAGTACAGTCAGCCGATCCCGATGCAAGCAATGCTCCTTCACAACTAAAACAACAGCAGGATATATTAACCAAGAGCATATTTCACGAAATCATATAATTATAAGCAAATCCCTCAAATTACAAGTAAATGCAGTTCAACCTTGCGTCACAGGACAGCACACATCATGAACGGTCACAGGAAGAAATAATATACCCCCTCCATCGCAAAAAGAGTGCAATTCTAGCTTTGAATCTGGACAAGCGTTTGTACAGATTCAAAGCTAGAATTGCATTCTTTTTGGGACGGAGGGAACACATTTGAGGCCTTACATTGCAACTTAAATAAAGTGGAAACTGGTGCAAAAGGAAAAGGGGCAACCTACAGCAGGGCTTAATCTTTACATGCTATATATCCCACTGGTATGGGTTGCTAACTTGCAGTAAACCAATGAATGCATTGCCATTTGCAAAGGTTCACCCCCAAATGAAGGTGCATTGCTGCTAGTGTTTAAAGGACTGGCCTATTAGTATAACAGTAATATCATGTGTCAGTATGTTGGAGAAGATGAAATTTTGTACTGCTTCTCAAAATATAGGGATCCATGGTATATTGAAGTTGTAAACACTCCACCATTCTGGCTTTTTCTAGGTATATTGTTTTTGCTATGCACCTAGATATAGATCATGTCTACATACATCACAAAAGTTATGTATCTAGAAAATCTGGAATGACTTATAATTTGGAATGGAGGGAGTACATGAGAGTAATTAAGGACCTCCGGTGTACATCCAAAAGGCAATGAGAGAATAACAAAACAGAGAGCGCCAAACCCAAAATAGTACTATGCTTTGAAGCCTAGACGCTAAGTTTGGCTAAAGATATTTGAATCAGATTGCAAACCTGGGTGAGAAAAAAATTCAAATGTTCTGTTTAAAGAGCTCATAGGACAAGTATCAACTTTGATCAACTAAAAAACTAAAGCAAGCAGGAACAGAGCAACTTTGCCCTTTTAGCTGATGCACATAGACTCATGTATTCTGAAACACATCAGAATCTGTGAGACCACCAGTTTCAAGACATCATTTCATGAGATCAAACTACATGATCTTCAAATTAAATACTATCAACAAGGATTAAGAAATGTTTAGCACTGATTCCTTGATACAGCACTATTGTAAAATTACATGGTCCTGCTGATTAAACTGGTTATGAGTGGCTGCTGGACTTGCCAGCTTATCAAGCCATGTTTTCCTTTTAACTACAATGAACACTTGCTCTTTAGGCAAGCTCACGCAAGAGGTATTCAGACAAAAAGAGACTTGGCGTGAACTAAAAAAGTTACAACAGCATATAATGATTACCTGAAAGCAAGTGTCCACACACAAGAGCTGTGTCCTAGTAGTGGTGAAACACAACGGCCAGTCGAGAGATCCCATATCATGATTGTTCCATCTTCATCTCCGGAGGCCATGTATCGTCCATCAGGTGACATTGCCAGTGATAAAACCATACTCCTATGACCAATAAACATCCGTATGCATTCACCCGTCTGAACATCCCAGAGTCTTACAGTTTTATCGCTCGAGCCGGTGGCAATGTAGTTACAGTTTACATGCCACTGGACACACTGTTATGCAAAATATTTCCAGGCAGAAGGGAAAAAAAAAGATCAGCAAAGGCATGCTGGCATCAATACAGGGCATTGATAAAAAAACAAGTAGATATCCAAACATAAAAGAATTAAAAACACCAATAATCCAATTTAACAAACCATTATTCTCAAATTATATTAACGTATTGGACCAACAAGTTCACTTACATCAACATCAGAAAGATGCCCAGCCATTATTCGCAAAGGCTGGATTTTATCCATTGACCAAATTCTAGCAGTCCTGTCGTGTGAAGCACTAGCAAAGTAATGGCCAACTGGGCTGAACTGTAATAAAAATATAAACAAAGAAGGTATCAACAAATAGTATAATGCATAAGGAGTGTTAAAATCTTTACAAATACAAGGTCAACATCATAAATGGCTATTCACAAATTCACATACTTGGACATCCCAAACCGGGTAGTTGTGTCCTTTGTAACAGACAAGATTGGCATTCAGCTTGGTGCTCCATAGTCTTACTGTATCAAATAAAAATAAGGATAACAGTGATAAATTTAAAAGACAGCTAAAAAGAAAAGGATTGCTACAAAATTTAAACACTGTCTACGATGTGAGATGTCTTACTTGTCGAGTCTGAAGATGATGATAAGAGGAAATCCCCAAACGGGCTAAAGGCCGCAGAATAAACTGGTCCAGAATGGCCTTGAAATAGTGTATAGGTTCTTTTCCCCTCATCTAATGTAGATATGCGCTCACCCTGGGAAGACCCATTCTCACTCTGTGAACTTGCTGAAATTCAAAGTTTACTGAATTAGCAAACACCATCAGTACTTAACTAGAATATTTGAATGCTAGAATTATTCTCATGTTCATAACAGGCTTTAGAGACATAATGCGATTGCAAGCTACTCCCTCTGTTCCAAATTATAGTTCACTCAGCTTTGTCCTAAGTCAAACTACCCTAACTTTGACCAAGTTTATAGAAAAATGTATCAACATCTATGATATCAAATTAGTTTTATCATATTCTCCATGAAATATGTCTTGATAGTACATTTATTTTAACTTGTGTCAATATCTTTTTTTCTAAAAACTTGGTCAAAGCTAGCAGAGTTTGACTTATAGGACAAAGCTAAAGTGAACTATAATTTGGAACGGAGGGTGTAATCGAGAATTGAAAAACACAATCAACTTTGACTTTAAGATGATATATTGCACTTTGTGCTTTTAACATAAGCTGATTAAATTTTCAAAACATTATGTCAAACATGACCTTGGCCTAAACTAGATGCAAAATTATGCATGTAATTCAGCATAGCAAACATTACAAATATGAAGATAACAGAGTGAAAGAATTGGTAAGGAATAAGAAAGTGTCTAACTTACACATTTTTGCTGGTTGGCCAATCTTTGACATATCCCAGACCTGTTGGAAACCAAGGACATTTTACCAACTAAAAATACAAATACCATGAAAAAGAAGATATGGCATTTGACCTGAATGGACTGACCTTCACTGACGAATCAGAAAACCCACCAACAACCAGCGATCCATCGTGTGATATTGACGAGCAGTTTAATCTGTGTTCCACATGATGATACTCAAACCACAGTATTAACAATGAGGTCATAAGTATTTAATAACAGTTACATTTACCCATTATGTGTATTAATGAATGTGTAGAAGCTGACAGATGGCAATGCCACGCTATTCAGTTGTGCACGGTTTCGCAGGTCCTCAAGAATCGATTGTTCAACTTCAACAGGCCTGAAACATAAAGACTTTTCACACTCGTATATCTCAAGGTTGATTAATTTGACAGAGAAGTGTGAAACAATTAAACCAACACAAACCTCCAAACTAAACAATTAAACGTTATAGACAGAACTATTTGCCGTATGAGTTCAAACTGCATATTATAATGTATTGCAGCTATCACCATAAATGGAGAAAAGGCTTAAGTATGTGAGCCCGAAAGCATTGAGCACAAAAAGGGTCAACAAACAAAGCAAAAGGCATCATTTGGTCTGTCGTGAATTATTCAGGGCCTTAATTTTTTATGTTGTCCTATAAAACGAGCTTCACTTTCAGTTCTACTACAAAATAAGCTTCCTGATCACAAAATCAAAATTTCTAGCAAGTAGATGAAATTCACATGTGGGACCTGGGGGTACCTTTCAGTGACAAAAATGACATTCCTGAAGGAAGCCTAAAGTATATTATTATTTGGCACTTTGAAAAGATTAGGCACACTAACAGACAACACATGAAAAATCAGAAGGACAAATTACCATAGATAACCAGAAAGGAATTACAAACATACGTTGCTGGGAGAGTTAGCTCCGGTTTCACTCGAGGTGCCACAGAAACCATGCTTGTTTCAGTTCTGATGTTTTTTCCAGTCGCACCTACAAGCTTGTCCTTTTTGGCCTTCTTAAGAGAAGCACCTTGCTTTCCACCTTCTGCGTTTCTTTTCTGTAGCAAAATGTAATGAGAAAACTTATGACAAGGAATAGTAAATGAAATATGGGTTGCAAAGACACCAAAATTCCTATGACCAGGAACACAGGTATGCACAGTCGGACCAAGCAATGAGCGTTTGCTATTAGCTACAGCCTACAGATAGCGCAGTTGGGCTGTTGGGGGCACATGCTCAGACACACGAGTAAAACAAAGGTTGGTATTTCAATGGCAACAGTACAGATTAGAGAACACATAATGAGAAAATTCTGATATTACAAAAAGTTCCTTGCCTTGTTATCTTCTGCATCAGCATCCTTGCTTTCAGCTTCTATTTTATCAGATTCTGCTAGTGCCTTCTCCATTCGCTCTTCAACTGAGTCTTCAAGCAACTGCAAAACATGATTTTAGTTGAAGTGCACGAGAGCATATTGAACAGAATATATTAACTTGGCTGGCAATGCATCAAGTACAAACTATTTAATCTGCAATGTTGGCTATTTAACACAACTTAAGTGGAAAACAGACCAACAGATGCATAACATACCCCCCAATGTACTTCCTTCTGATTTATCTGTTTTGCCAAGTCCTTGCTTGTCCCAATCAGAGCAACAACGTCAGCATCATCAGTGATTAATGAGGGCTGCCCAGGAGATACTGCCAATGTAGCGTGGTAGAGAGGATTGTCAGAAGTGAAAATGCAGAAGTATAATACAAAAATTACAAATAGGATTACATTTCAACAGATCATGGAATTGTACCTTCGAAAGTTATGTGCTCATTGATTACTCCAAGCACCACAAGAGCTTGTGTTTTCTGGAGATACTGGAGAAGCAATTCATACGAATACTGCAATCGAAATAAGGTAAAAAAATTAGTTGGGGGGAGCTGATGTTTTTATTCCAAATAGCAACACCAAAGCTTCCAAGAAATCAAATCACAATAGCTGTCAAGGAATGCAGCAGAAACCAGAAAGATAAAGAATAATGGTGTGCTGACACAAAAACGTGAAAACTTCAGCAGAGAACACTGAGCTTGTTCTTGCCTATAAAATCCGTAACAGAGAGCTGCTATAACTCCCAAAATATAACAATATGAGACCTGTTATGGCAAGTGTTGCTGGCCCAGGGGGGCCACATGGTACTTCATCCCGTGAACAGTACCGCGAATTGCATTAGATTAGATTAGATTGGTTGGGTTTATTAGGAAAGAGATAAGTTAGATTGATTCTGTTAGATATTTGCTTAGGAGTCAAGTCAGCTCATCTATATAAAAGAGACAGTTAGGTACCAATTAGAGGCAAGCAGAAATTGATCTAAGAAGCAGCTCAGAGCCTCCAGAGGGAGGGCGAGTTAGCAGATCTATCCGTTGTTCTTGTATCCCGTTCCCCAATCAATCTACCACAACATCTTTGGTATCAGAGACTTCAATCCTCGGTCCTGTGCGCTAACAACCACTGCCTTCCATGGGCAATTTAATCACCATCTATGAGGGCTTTGACCGCATCTCTGCAGGGTATGATCGCATCTCCACGGTGATCGATCAGATCTACAAGATGGTCCTCGAGCTTACCGATCGGATGAAGGTGTTGACGCCGATTTGGGTCACACACACCGGTAGGGGCTAGATCGCCCAGAGGCCGCACACGGTCTAGCGCGCAGCGGAGGGAGATTCCAACGGTGAGGCCAACCAGCAAGTCAACAAGGCCGATTAGCCACTCGTTCTTCGCCCGATAAACCCACTAACGCCTCCCGGGAAGACCCATCAGGGAGACGCACGGTGGGGGTGTCCAAGGATCGGCAAAGCCACCTAGAATGCCCACAAAACCCGTCGAGGGACATATAGGGCAGCAAGGGGGTTCGGAGAGATAAGGGTAAAAAGTTGGTAGAGTGATAAAAGATCGATTGTATAGTTGGATCCCTCAATTAGCCGTCACCCTTTGTATTTATAGGGCGGCTGGTCTTTCCTGCAGCCCCTTGTTAGGAAACTTAATTTACTACATGTGACTAATCTATCTGTACATGGCCAAATATGTTAGTCAACCGTGCATGAGTATATCTCTAATAGTCGGACATGTACTCCAATCATCTCTGCCTCTGGTCATGACATGTGCACTTTTCTTTAATATTCTAGCTTCTCTTGCCTCATCTATCCACGCGAGGAGCACCTAGACTTCATGTCTCTCCTATCCAAATATATTAAACAATCTTTCCTAATCGGCAATGCAAAAAAGCATTACACGACTTTTTTTACGCGACAAATATTTTATCTCCATAAAGTGATCAATCTAAGCAAAAAACATGGGTGAGCTAACAAGCACAATTGAAAAGGATAGTTTAGAAAAGGAGGGGTTAGTAATGCAGTTACCTCGCATAATTTAATTTTAAATTTATTTTTCCTAAAAGATCGGGCCAGTTCCATTTCCTGAAAATTAATGGCATGCAGAAGTTAACTGCACAGTTCCATAATGCTAAAAAAGGTAAGATCAATTATATAAAACATGGGCCCATTCACAACATAATGTCACAGTATAGTGCAGAGCTAAATAACCTCCAAGTGTGAAGGAGAGAGGACGCCTTCCAGCTTCTGAAGATCCCTTGAATGCATCACCTCATGATCTTCCCGAAATGTATGGAAAAATGACCGCGCTGTGCGAGATAGCATCAAAGAAAAAAAAGCTCTGAATAAGCTAAGGTAAATAACAAAAACACAGAAAGTCTATCAAATCAAAATATATCCAAAATAACAAATACCTTCTTGCATATGTCCCTCTGCCACTAGATCCATGAAGCTATGGATAAAAACTGGGTAAAGGACGCGAAGTAATTCATGCTACAAAAAATATCTGAATTAAGAAACATGAATTATATTGCCAGGTTTAAGAATGGAATGATGGACCGCAAGTAAAAAAGATCAGATCACGGCATTAAATAGTTCACCTGCCATAACCAAAGGCCCTTTTGAAAAACTAGAATTACATAAGTTGTCAAGTGCAAAATCATGCTTATATGACAGATTTGAGATTCATAAAAGGAGGTCTGCCATGTAAATTTGTGCCTTAGAACACAGAGGGTTCGATTAAATGCAAAACTTGAAGGTAACAGTAAGAAATAATTTGAAGGTATCATATGCCTTGGTTGGGAAAAAAATAACATTTACAGAATATGTGAATATTAAGTACAGTTTATCTACAAGCAGTGCACCTTATATTGATCAAGAGAACTATATGCCCATGTTCTTAATCTGCTATATCCATCATGGTATCTTGCTGGATCATTGTCAGACCTGTTATTGAAGAATATAATCAATCAAAGGATGTATACAGTAAGATTACAAGTGAAAATATAACCACTTCAGAATCTGTGTATACTAAGGCATTAGGAAAATATTTGTAGGAAGAGTGAAAGACAATGACAAAACAACTGAACTTTGATTATTATATATCAATAAAGCACCACTGAACCAACAAAGCAGATTGCTTCACCAATCATCAGATGCAAGCAGTCCAGAAAACACTGTTTTCCAAATAGCCACACACAGCAGGCTCCAACAACTTGATGTCATGGAAATTTCAGGCAGCTATTTAAACATTGAATTTGCTGTAACTTATCCCTTCCCTTCCCTTCCCAAGCGATAGTCCTAACATCTAAGCAACATGTAGCCCATTTCTTCCTCTCCACAGAACAGATGTCTGATACATGAGTGGAAACAATATGAGAACAAACTATGGCACTTGCTACCAAAAGAAAAGTAACAGTATCTTTTTTTTCCTTGAACATGCAGGAGAACTACGTGGCGTTGTATCTTTTTTTCTTCGAACATGCAGGAGAACTACGTGGCATTGTATCAGGATTCAGGAGATAGAATAAAACAGTACAATTGCAACAGCCCACACACTCTTCATCAAAATAACAGTGTACCAAAAGTTAAGCATTTTTCACAACAAACTTATTGCAATTTTCAATTAGTGATAAAATTTCAATCAGGGTTGCTACCATGATGGGCCTGATCAATGGCATGTAATCTGCAGGTGGCAGCCACTTAAAACATGGATCTTCATGAAAACTGAATTGCCTCAAATTTATACCCTTAAATCCACAACATGAGTGCCGATTCACCCTACCCGACTATCTAAGCCATGAGTTCACATCCAAGCAACCAAACAACAGTCAAGTGAGAGCACCGAGACAGAGCCGAGCAGCCAAATAAAAAGCACCAATTCGACTTTACACGAGTCCACTAGATTTCCTCGTTCCAGAACCTACCGCCACTGGCCAAAACGACTAGGCCAGAGCTACGGCCCAATCCAGCTAGCCAGGGAAGCGGGCGAACCTACCGGGCAAGCGCAACGTCGGAGGTGGCGGAGGTGGAGAGGCGATTGCGCTCCTCCTGGAGCGCGAGCTCGGTGAGGCGGAACCCCTTGCGCTGCAGGTACTGCTGCACCTTCTTCTCCATCTCCTCGTCCTCCATTGCCGCCGCCAGCGCGGAGCGAAGAAGACGAAGCGGCGAGCTCTAGGGTTTAGGGGCCCGGATCTCAAGTGAGAGGAGAGGACGATGCTCCGAAGCGCGCAGCAGGTGGCGGAAGCGAAAAGGCGGAAGGCGGCTCGCAGGCGAGGCGTAGGAGTGAGGACGAGCTGCGAGTGTGGCCGCCGAGGTCGTGGCGTGCGGTCGGTGCGGACCTGATAGCGAGCGGTGCAGGTCGACGACGGCGCGACGAGGGAACGCCTCGAACGCGGCGGCGAGCGACTCCCTCCAGCCGTAATGGGCCGGTCAATGCGTCGTGTCGAGTATTGGGCCCATCTGGGCTGTCCGCTCTACAAGGCACAGACCAGAGAGCGGACGCTGGATTTGGCGCATACAAATTTTTTTTCCCATGATGGAGTTGATGACTTCTACTCTACCCCTCCCTGATCAACCGGTTTTTCTCAAATTTAAAAAAACATAGGAACCGATCGGTTCATAAGATTTCTGTCCAACGTAAGCCTTCATGGACTCATGGTATGGTATGGCGGCTATTATGGCCATGTATAGAACGGCTCATGTTTTGGTGATCCAAATGATTTGAGACTTTTTCCCATGTCACTCACCCCACCCACCCTAGAGTAGACTAGCGCCCGAACGTCCGGCGCGAGGCGCGCGTCCAGACGCCGTTCCCCACACCCCACGCCTACTCCGTTCCGCACGCCTCCCCCGCTTGGATTCTGCGCCACTCGAACGACTCGCCCCACCCACGCCGCACGTCTCCACACAGGCCCAGTCGTCTGAACATCACTAGCAACGAAAAGAGGAGAAGACACCGAGACGAGGAAGCATACGGCGAGGAGGGAGATTTAACACCCGATCTACTTTGCAACATCCAAATGAAACATTTGCAACATACATTTAAAAACTATTGAAACACTTGCAATGTAGGTCTGAAACACTTGTAAAAACACCTGAAAATGCTTGAAAAATCATTGTAAATTATATGCAACATCCAGATAAACACATGCAATATTTGTGTGAAATACGTGCAATATTCAGATAAACACACTTACAACATACGCATGGAAAAACAACTGAAACATTAGGAGCAAAATCTTGCAACATATGTATACAACAATTGCAACATATGCAACATCCCGATCTACTTTCGCAACATCCACATTAAACACTTGCAACATCCACATGAAACATCTGAAACACTTAAAACATACTTTTACTACATGCGTTTCCGGCGCACAATGTCACCTTGCTGCTTAAATGGATCACGAAGCTCAACGCCACCACGACGCATAGAGCTCGCTAGTGTGCCGAAGACCTGCTCAGCGGCTATCGGGTATCAATAGTAGGCATACCCAACCAAGGACGTTAATAGCGTGCTAGCTATTAAATCGCCCGAGGCTTAGGGACGCCTTCCGCCTCGCCCGAGTCCCATGACGTCATCAAAGCGCCCGACTCCTGTAACGTAAGCATGAGAGCGCTCGACCCTCTTTGCATACTTCTATCTCGCCCGAGGGACGCGTGGAGCCCTCTAGCAAGCGGGGAGCCACGGGGGCCCTCACCGCGGCGCCCATTCCCGTCGATGGGACGGACATGATCGTGCACAGTGAATATGAACATGGGAACCACGCTCTGATCCAACATGACCCCGGTCATTCCACCACCACGACGTCCATACCTCTACAGTAACGGGGGTAACAGCAATTATACCACCTAACCGTCTCTCTACGCAAATCCGGGTGCACGTACCGCCCATCCTCGATGGCACAAAAGCACACAGGACGAAACATGGCCACAACATGTTGCACCAGCGGATGGAGAGGCCAAAAGATCAACGCCCGTTACATCTTTGTGCTATAGGGGAAGCTGTTCACGCCAAATAAGGAGGAAGACGGCCGCACCCGAGGCCACCTTTTTTATTTTTCTCTTTCATCTTTTTTCCATTTCACCTTTTTACCACAAATATAACCTGAGCCCAACCCTTGGAAACTATAAAAGGGGAGGCACGGACACACACATCTGGGGACGACGAACACCCACATCTCGCTACGACGAACACACACCTCGCTAAGATAACACACACCTCCCTAGAAGAGACCTGGGATCCGTTCCCTCTCTCGAAAGCTTGTAACCCCTACTACGAGCACTCCGGTGCAAGGCAACACGAGCAGCAGTAAAATCCACTGGACATAGGGTCATTCTTGCCCGAACCAGTATACACCCTTGTGTCCGCTTTGCACACTATCCGAGTCTAGACACGCAGATACAAATTCACTCGTCACTCTACCTAGACCCCCGTTTCTAGACACCGACAGTTGGCACGTCAAGTAGGAGATTTTTGCGCGTCACGCTCCATCTCCTGGGTCTCGATGGCCACCCCCCACATCCGCTTTGCCCTAGGCTCCCACATCCAATTCGGCAGCCTAGATTTTCTCTACATAGGAGTGGACTATGATTTGGTCCTTCTTCCCCCTTCCGTCGACATCGACGCCATCTCTAAGGCCCTGTCCAGCCTGCGCCTGTACACCGATGAGGGGCAGGCCCCAGAGGGTGACTGGCCAGGAAGTTCCCACGACAGATCGACGCGACCCGGTAAGCCGCACGGCCACGAGAAAGCCCGGGGCTAGTCCTCAACTACCTTTTACCTCAATCCATCTGCGGGAGAGATTCCCGCGAATCTACCAACTCACCTTAGCAGGCTATCGTGGAAGTCCTCGCGACCACCAAGACGGCCTCTAGCACCAGCTCCGACGAAGACGATGGCAGTTAGGCTGGCGCCGACTTCTCCGGGCTCGACTACCAGGGGGCTCTACGTTACATCGTCGGCGTCTACGACTATCTCCTCGACGGCGGCGACTCCAACAATGGTGGCTACGAGCTCACGTGGCCATGACGATGGGAGGCAGAGGTTGCGCACGACGTCAACATGCCACGATCGGTAGATCACCGCATCACCCCCTGCTCAAGATCTATTATCTTATTTTTAGGAAGTTAATCGGTTTGTGCATGCGTTCGAAATCTAAGCACGTTACTTGATGTAATTTATCCTCTCATTTAAACCATAAGTTAAATCGTCAGCAATAATTACGTAATGTGGTTTGTCCTTGTTGACGGTCCTTAAGTATCAATTATAACTATCAAATAAATAGAGAAAAGGATCCAAATGAAACCAACACCTAGACTTAGGGTTTTATCTGACAGAATTCCACGAGTTTTGCTGTTTATCTATTTCTGTAAGGGGTTATCAGGAAATACGGAAGAAAGGCCCACATGTCGGATTAATGACGGGATATTAACCGAACACGTAATTATATTGCATCTAGAAGACTCCAGAAGCCACGGGAACGAACGGGAGGCGTAACGGGGCCGGAGACAGGGCGCCCGCCCTAGTCCCCAGGGCGCCCGCCCCCTCCTGTGGACCAATCAGGCTCCGCCTCGAGGATTATGCTCCACCGACCTAGAGGATCAAGGAAAACCGCACGATCAATGTCGGTTTGATCCAACGGCCCAGATTCATCCGAAAGGGCTATATAAGCAAGGCCCCTGCCCCTGGAGGAGAGGCCCTCGTCTCATACTTCAAACCCTAATTCAGGAGGAGAGCCTCTGATCAAGCCCTAGAGCCACCACATCAACTAGATCTCTAGTTAGCATAGCTACATAGGATTAGAACTAGAAGGAGTCAATCTTCGATTGGTTCCCGGATCTGTCAAGAGGATTCTTGGTAATTCCTCTCTTGTTCTTCAATTGTTCATCATTGTTCTTCAATATTATGAATATGACTTTGTTCTATTTCAATATATTGATTATGACTTTGCTCTACTTGATTATATTTGCAATTATATTGTTCTTAGTTTATCATAGTTATATGCTTGGCTTAGTTAGATTGGAATTATATACATGCCTAGGATCGTATAGCGTTTATCCATGTGTACAGTGGGTGAATGATAATTATTGTGTAGACGTGGTGTCTATACCGTATTTATCTGCGATTGCACCCTATATGCCGGATTGTGGGGTAGTTCGCGATAGTGACAGCTTCGTTGATTCTTATATAGTCCCCCTCTCGTGTATAGGGCAGGCAGAGCAACACTATTACAGGGGAGTGATTGCTATGTTCTTCATCTTTCTTGCTAATATTCACTATGCATGGATATAGTCTTTTCTCACCATGATTGCCAAGTATAATTGCACTAACTATGATATGCTAGACTTTATAGTTAATAATAACTTAGGGAATATCTTTGTAGTTCATCCTAATTCCATGCTAATGACTTGCTAGAATATCTGTTGAGGTGCTTATCATTATTATATGTGGCTAGCTGATCAGATTAATTATCTTTGTCACCATTATCACTTTACCTTTACTTAATGTGACATTTATACCTGTATAAAGAGATTGATAAATACTCTCGGTTATACATGCAATGATGTGTACTCAGTTTCATATTCTCATTCCATTATCAACCATGATACTTAGAAATCCCTTCCCAGTGGTAAAAATATAAATAACGATACCTGGAATACTTCCCGGTTAAAATGCTACATCGGTATTAATCTGTGCGCTTGCAGATCTCTTTTATTATTTATCTTGATGAGCAAATGCATATTTCAATACCGCGTCTCTCATGTTATGCTGGGGATGACAACTTGGCTTAAGTGGCATGAGGGATAGGTTTGGCATTTTTGGCGCCGTTATCAGAATTAGAAAGCTAAGTCTACTTTTGGTAGTGACGTTAAGAATGCCCAACAGTCCCCTTTACGGTCCGTACGACATGGAGTTCGAAGGCCGGCCCACGGAGGGTTCGACAGCTGCTCTGAGCCACCCGAGTGAGGAATGGCATGAGAAGGGGCACACGAGCGGCCAATACTCGGACGCGCTGAGCATCGAGGGCCTTCCCGAGCCATGTTCGAGTCCAGGCCGGTTTACGGTTCGAGAGTTTTTTTCCGAAAAAGGCAACAAGCCCTCGGGGTTGGTCGAACAACCCCGGGAACTCCCTGAACCAACCGTCGGGAATTTTTGAAGCCGGTCACTAGCTTACCTCCGTCGGATCCCTACGAACGGGAACTAGGGCTTCACTTGAGCTAACCCGATTGTAACTCAACGGGCACCACGGCTCTACCCAACGAGGGATATTGTGGAGTTGTCCAAACCCTCCTCTTTGTGAAAAAGATGGGCGAGGGACATGTTAACTAGGCCTCTTGACCGAGTCCATGCGCGAGCGGGGATTTCGGAGGACCCAGGGGCGGGAATGTCCGACCCACGAACAAACCCTCCCAAGCGCTACGTTAGGCCTATGACCCTAGGTCTAGGTAGAGGCATCAATGAGGGTGTATATGACCCTGCCTCGGGACGTGGGAAACCGCAGCGCCTAAACGTCTTATCATTCTGTCCAAAATTGCATAAGCTACGCGCACACGAGTTCTTTCCTTTCTAAAAACCCTTTGGCTCTCCCAATGAACGAAGTCTCGCCGGCCTCACCGGCCGCCATTGCTAATCAAATCGAAGCAAACAAGGAAAGACATGGAGAGATATGAGCACAACAGCTATTAGACGAGCCTAATTTTTAGATAAGGTTTTTTACATCGAGGGGAGGGGAGAGATCCTGAGCAAAGCCTACAAATCCTCGTTGAGGACCTGGTCCGCAGGGACAAGAGCAGCGACGACGTTCGCCGCCGGCTCAAAGCCCTTGAGAAGGTCCTCATAGTCTCCCAACCCTCCCCCATGGGGAAGCCTTCAACGTCCTGGAGCTCCACGCCAGTGCCCACCTGGGCCATCATCAGCGCAACGGCCGCTCCTCGATAGACGTCGCGCTCGATCACTGCCCGGATGAGTGCCCGCACACTGAGAAGGCTCTCCTCTCGGCGCCCCACTAGAGCATGAACGAAGTTGGCAAGGATGTCAGCAGCGCCACGGAGGGACTCCACCTCCGCGAGCAGCTCTGCTCACAAACGAAGCTAAGAATAAGGCAAAACACCAACTAAAGAACCAAGGGAGGAAATGGAGGGCCACTCACCGGTGCACCGACGGTCGGATTCTGTTCGCTGCGAGCAGGCGAGCACCGCATCATCCTCCAACGATGACACCACCGCCTTGACGGTATCGAGCTCCTCTCGAACCTCCTGCAGCGACGTAGGGACGTCCCAACACGTCGCAAGCTGGGCCTGGCCGTACCCAGACGTGGAAATGGCACCGGGTACGAGACGACGGTGGCAGGAGGGCGTCCCGCCCCTCTCTCCCGGTGCGTCTACCCATGAGCCCCTGGAGGATTCACCGTGCTCCATGATGATGGCTGAAGTGACAAGGGAAGACAGAGATTCTGGGGTTAGGCGCCGCGGCTCGGGTTATAAAGGACCCAGAGGAGGCCTCTCGACTCCCGTGGCATTCAATGCGTCACCCATCCGCCAACCACCCTACTCGTCCCCCAAAGGAACCGCGTTGGTCTCACGCCGTGCCTCGGGAAGGAAAACCGTCACTCGGTGACGACATACGGTCCACTTAATCACGGCAAGTGAGCCGTGTGAAAAGGCTCCCCATTCATCTTCCTCGCAGTCGCACTTATAAACGCCATTGAGCCACGAGTGCTTCAACTCTCCGTGGGTTGCAAATGTTGCGCAGTGGATACACGGCCTGAGAGAGTCCTTGGCCAGGTAACGATCCTGCTCCTGGCGAACGGGGGCCGGAACGCACCCCAGGGCTCCGCTCCACATCGCACCCAGATGGAATGACGAGGGCTGACGCGTACCCCTCTGTTCTGTTAAAGGACGCGAGGAATAACAACACGATAGTGGAAAGGCCACCCGGTCAGTCTCTCACAACGCGTAGGGGCTCGGGGGATGTTCCCGCATTGTGACCTAGCGAATGGTCAAAACTGTAGACTCGGGAGCTCCTCACACGCCATATGGTTGCACGAAAAACACCTCCCCACCTTCCCACGCACCGGGACACGAAGCGTCACAATAACTGCTACCCGGCGCGACGTCTCGTCTTCCCCAGGCGGGTCCACTTGATTCAAAGCCCTTGAAGGGATAACTTATCCCTCCAAGGCCTCGGGGGCTACACCCGGTGGGTGCACTCAAGCGCACCCACCGGACAACTTCCTTCAAAACAAACAAACCACACCTACCCATAGGCACTCGTCCTAAAGCCTCTGAAGGAGTGCTCCACTCCTTCACAGGCTCGGGGGCTACTGTCGGGTATCAATAGTAGGCATATCCAACCAAGAGCGTTAATAGCGTGTCAGCTATTAAATCGCCCGAGACTTAGGGACGCCTTCCGCCTCGCCCGAGCCTCATGACGTCATCAAAGCGCCTGGCCCCTGCAACATAAGCACAGGAGCGTCCGACTCTCTTGGCATACTTCTGCCTCACCCGAGGGACGCGTGGAGCCCACTGGCAAGGCGGGGAGCCACAGGGGCCCTCACCGCGGCGTCCATTCCCGTCGATGGGACGGACATGACCGTGCACAGTGAACAGGAACACGGGAACCACGCTCTGACCCAACATGACCCCGTTCATTCCACCACCACGACGTGCATACCACTACAATGACGGGGTAACGGCAACTGTACCACCTAACCGCCTGAAAGTCCCTAGTTTGGTTTTGGCTAATTGATGAAACCTAGGACTAACCTTTGTATCTAAGTGGATGATTTAGATAAAGGTGGTCATTGCATATGAGACATGACATTGACTCATGTGACCAAGATGGTGAAGACCAAGATGAGGCTTGGCTCGATGGACCGGTTGTGAAGGTGAAGGGCTAGTCGAGGCTTCGAAGCGAAGGACCATGCGATGGTGAAGCTTGAGCAAGACTTGGCGCCGATAGACTAATGCAACGGTGAAGAGCAAGTGAAGTCAAGGTCGATGGATCGAGACGGTCATGTGATGATATGAAGTGGATCATATCCTTTGGAGAAACAAAATGGGCTCAAGGCAAAGGTATAACCATAGGGCCATTTTGTTTTACACTCAAGACACCATAGAGGGTGTGAGTGGTTTAGGGTCGATAGCCGAACTATTAAGAGGGGAAGTCTTATCGGTTATTCGACGCATGGGTGCCACTAGGTGAATTCATGAAGTGCATTGCATGTAGGGCCTAGTGAGCTAACTGGAAAACCTTTGAAAATGTTTGAGAAAAAGCTAACACACAAGCACATGGAGATGTACACTTGATGGTGTTGGCACATTTGCAAAGGTGGCGTTGGTCGCGCTGTGGTTTGCGGGTAGAGAGGGGTTTGGGTTCCTCTCTCCCTCCCGCCGAGCGTGCGAGCGCGGGATTCAGGCGATTTCGGGGAAATGAAATGCCTATTTTCCATTGCGCCGGAAGTCGGAAAAGAAACGGAGGCGAACGCGGTCACAGAGGTGACCGGACGCTGCACCGGACGCGGTCAGTTTCGACCGGCGCGTCCGGTCAGTACAGCGTCGGGGTCAGGCGCGCGAGCTAAGGGTTTGGCACCGGCGCGTCCGGTGACTCGCGGGACCGGCGCGTCCGGTCATGCGCCCTGAGGGAACCGAGGACGTCGGACGCGGTCCGCGTCCGGTCACACATCATCGGACGCGTCCGGTCGACCAGGGAGCTTACTGGACTCCCACCGGACGCGGGTACTGTGGCGTCCGGTGGTTGCGAGGAGCGCGTCCGGTCTTGTCTTCGCGCGCGCGGGTTCTGTGCGCACCGGCGCGTCCGGTGGTTCGCAGCAGCGCGTCCGGTCGCTCGTTTGACCGTTGGCGCGCAGTGACCGTTGGAGGATCTAACGGACGAATTTGAAATCAGTGGACACGTGGACGTCGCAGAGGCACCGGACGCGGTTGAGCGCGTCCGGTCAATTACGACCGGCGCGTCCGGTGGTCCCGCAGAAAACGGTTAGTTGAGTTCTAACGGCTCTATTTGGATGGGATGCTTATAAATACTTGTTGGCCTGCCCTTGGGGAGGTCTCTTGGCATTTCTAACACTCTTGTGCATCCTTTGAGCTAGAGCTACTCCTCCCACTCATCTCTCTTGCTTGATTGCAAATCAAAAGTGAGATTGAGTGATCCCAAAGTGCATTGCATAGCTTGAGGGCATCTAGTGGCACTTGTGGGTGGTTTAGCCGGTGGATTTCTTGTTACTCTTGGAGAGTACCGCTCCTAGCCGGCTTGGAGATTGTTGGAGGCGTTGGCAAGAGAAGGTGATTGTTCTTGGCCACCTCCGGTTGTTTGTGAGAGGTTCTTGTGCTTTCCTCGGCGGGACGCCAAAAGCAACTCTAGTGGAATCCGCGTGTCATTGAGTTACCTCACTTGAGAGTGGTGTCTTGTGGTGCCTTGCGGGGCGTGCCTTGAGGGGCAAGTGACTTGAGGGTCACACCGGAGAACCATCTAGGTGTTGGTCGACACAACCGGTGACGTAGCTTGTCGGTGCACAAGTGAACACCGGGTGAACAAGTATTGTGTCTCTTGTCTCCCGGTGATTGGTCTTCATCTTGGGTTGTTGTCAATATTGATTGTTTGTATATCATCTTGGTGATTGGCAACATCTTCACTTCACCGTTGGTATAATAATCACAATCCTCTCTCTCGCATTTACTTTCACTAGATCATCTTGTGTAGCTCTAGTAGTAGCTTTGCTAGTAGTGTTATTAGCTTGTTCACTAGTGTTTCTTTAGTGACTTAGCTCTTGTGTGAACTAGAGATCATAATCTACTAGACTTGTGGATAGGAGGCTTGCATCACAACCTTTGGCTAAGCAAAACTCGCTTTACGCCGTTTGTTATTCTAACAAGTTTGCTTAGTGGTATTTGTAGAATTTTTAATAGGCTATTCACCCCCCCTCTAGCCATCTAGGACCTTACAAGTGGTATCGGAGCCGTGGTCACCGTTTTAGTCAAGGCTTAACATCCTTCGGTGTGAAAAATGGCTCAAATTGTGTTCAATCATGTTGGGGGCAAGCCACCGTTCTTTGATGGTGTTAGTTCTTTTGCTCATTGGAAGAGAAAAATGACAATGTACCTTGGTTCTATTCATGAGAGAGTTTTGCAAGTCACCGAGAATGATTTTGCTATCATTGATCCCGATCATCTCACCGATGAAGATAGAGCAAATAGAACATGCAATAGAATGGCTCTCAATACACTTTACAATGGTATTGACACAAAAGTATTTGAGGGTATCAAGGATTTAGATTTGGCAAATGAAGTGTGGACAAGGTTGAGTGAAACATATGAGGGCACTAAGGTTGTGAAGAGTGCCAAGCTATATGGGCTCAAGAGTGAGTTTGAGAACTTCAAGAAAAAGGATGATGAAACAATCATTGAAATGTTTCATAGATTGCAAGTGATAGTCAATGATCTCAAGAGCTTAGGGCACAAGACTCAAGATCAAGATTTTTGTCACAAGTTCTTATTGAGCTTACCTAGAAGATTCAAGATGTTGATCATGATGTTGCAAAGAGATGGGCTTGAAGCAATGAAGCCTAATGATTTGCTTGGTGAAGTATTGACCTATGACAAATATGATCAAGATGTTGATGACAAGGAGAAGGTGGAAGATGAGAAGAGGAAGAAGACCGTGGCATTCAAAGCCACCTCCTCCAAGGGCAAAGCTACCATCATTGAAGAAGAAGAAGACAACAATGAAGATGGGGAATTTGAAATTGATGATGAGGCACTTGCTCTTGTAGTCAAGAAGATGGGTCACATGTTCATCAAGAGAAGAGGCTTTAAGAAAAGAAATGAGCAACAAAGAAAGTGCTTCAATTGTGATAGCACCGAGCATCTTCAAGCGGAATGTCCGTATGATAAAAAGAAGAACAAAAAGGACAAGTTTGAGAAGAAGAAGAGAGAGGCCAAGATGACATTCAAGAAAGGCAAAAATGGTGCCTATGTGATCACTTGGGAAAGTGAAGATAATGAAGAAGAAGAAGAATCATCCAACAAGGCTTTTGCTTCCATTGCTATCAACAAGAAGCCATCACTATTTGATTCATCCTCTTCATGCTTCATGGCTAAAGAAGCTAAGGTATTATATGATGAGAGTGATGATGAAAGTGAAATGGAATATGCTCATGATAGTGATAATGATAATGATAATGAAAATGATGATGATGAACCAACTAAAGAACAACTATATGACTTGATGCAACAAACTAGAGACATAGCTATTGCCAAGGACAAAGAGTGTAAGAAGCTTTCAATGAAAGTAGCAATACTTGAGAAAGTCCTTAGTGAGCTTAAGACCACTCATGAGAGTCTAGTGGAAGACCATGAGGATCTTGATAAGGCTCATTCCAAGCTTGAAAAAGCTCACTCACTGCTACTTGAGCAACAAGCAAAGAAGGAGGTTGTTGTATCATGTGATATAGGTGTTACATGTGATATAATTGATGAATCCTTTAATGAACCTATCATCATGTCAAATGCTAACCCTTCTTGTAGCTCTTCATCCACCACCACTAACTCGACCTCCACTACTAGTGATGGTTTCACTTGTGATGCCTCACTAATGGTTGAGAATGAGACTCTCAAGAGAGAGGTGGATGAGCTCACTCACGCCCTAGGCAAGGCCTATGGTGGTGAGGCCCGCTTGCTTAAGTGCTTGGGTAGCCAAAGGTTCTCTCTTAACAAAGAGGGATTGGGCTACACCCCCAAGAAAGGCAAGTCGGCCTTTGCAACTCCAAAGCCTAGCTTTGTGAAGGGCAATGGTCGGTTTTGCAATAGATGCAAGCAAGTTGGGCACCTAGAGCATAATTGCAATAAAAAGAACCAAAACAAGAACCTTGTTAATGCTATACCTTTTGATTCTTGCTATGTGCTTACCAAGGGTGTGAAGGGTGTGCAAGCTAAGTTTGTTGGTACACCAATTGTGGGTCCAAAGAAGAAGGCTATTTGGGTACCAAAGAGCTTAGTTACTAACCTACAAGGACCCAAGCAAAAATGGGTACCTAAACTTCATTAATTTGCTTGTAGGTCAATTACAAAGCCGGAGGAAGGCATTGGATTATTGATAGTGGGTGCACTCAACACATGACCGGTACATCAAGAATGTTTGATTCAATCAATGACAATGATAGTGGTGTTGATTCTATCACATTTGGAAATAACAAGAAAGGCAAGGTTATTGGCTTGGGCAAGATTGCAATATCAAATGACATGAGTATCTCCAATGTGTTACTAGTTGAAAGTTTGGATTTCAATCTTCTATCCGTGGCACAAATATGTGATCTAGGCTACAAATGCATCTTTGGGGTTGATGATGTGAAAGTTATTAGTGTGGATGGTTCAAATGTGGCATTTAAGGGATTTAGATATGAGAATCTCTACCTAGTTGACTTCAAAGCTAGAGAAACTTCTTTGACAACTTGCTTAGTCTCCAAATCAAGCATGGGTTGGCTTTGGCATAGAAGGCTTGGTCATGTTGGCATGAAACAATTGAAGAAGCTTACAACTCACAATCTTGTCAATGGTTTGAAAGATGTTGAATTTGAGAAGAATAAGCTTTGTAGTGCATGTCAAGCCGGGAAGCAAGTTGGAAGCTCACATCCAAAGAAGAGTACAATGAGCACATGCAAAGCATTTGAGTTGATGCATATGGATCTTTTTGGACCAACAACATATACAAGCATAGGCGGCAACAAGTATGGATTTGTCATAGTGGATGACTTCACAAGATTCACATGGGTATTCTTTCTTAGTGACAAAAGTGAAGTGTTTGACACCTTCAAGACATTCCTCACTAGAGTTCACAATGAGTTTGAGATTAGAATCAAGAAAGTGAGAAGTGACAATGGAAGTGAGTTCAAGAATACAAGAATTGAAGAACTTTGTGATCATTATGGTATTGGACATCAATTCTCGGCCAAGTACACTCCACAATCCAATGGTCTAGTTGAGAGGAAGAATAGAACATTGCTTGATATGGCTAGATCAATGCTTCATGAGTACAATGTGAGTCAATCTTTTTGGGATGAAGCAATCAATACCGCTTGCTACTACATCAATAGACTATATTGTCATCCATTGCTAGAGAAGACCCCATATGAGCTACTTCATGGAAGAAAGCCCAATATTTCTTATTTTAGGGTTTTTGGTTGCAAATGCTATATCTTGAAGAAAGGCACTAGATTGGGGAAGTTTGACAAGAGATGTGATGAGGGGTTCCTACTTGGTTATTCAACTACAAGCAAAGCCTATAGAGTTTGGAACAATTCAAGTGGCATTCTAGAAGAAGTCCATGATGTGCAATTTGATGAAACCAATGGGTCACAAGATGAAGAAGAAAATCTAGATGATATTGGTGGAACTCTATTAGTGGAAGCAATGAAGAACATGGACATTGGGGACATTAGAGCAAAGCAAGTAATTGATATTCAAGATGATGATAAAGATCAAGTGCTCAATTCACCATTCAAGCAAGTTAGTGACTCTCAAGTGCAAGATCATGGTGCTAGTTCTTCTCATCAAGATACATCAAGTGATCAACCAAGCTCAAGCAATCAAATGCAAGTACTCCAACCACAACATATTGCAAGAGATCACCCCATTGATAGTGTTATTGGTGATATTAGAAGTGGTGTGCAAACAAGATCAAGATTGGCTATGTTTTGTGAGCATGCATCATTTGTGTCAACCATAGAACCAAAGAAGATAGAAGAAGCTTTGAGGGATGCCGATTGGATCATGGCTATGCAAGAAGAGCTTAACAATTTCACAAGAAATGATGTTTGGGAGTTGGTAGAAAGGCCAAATGACTACAATGTGATTGGAACCAAGTGGGTGTTTAAAAACAAGCAAGATCAAGATGGCATTGTAGTGAGAAACAAAGCAAGGCTAGTTGCTCAAGGTTACACTCAAGTAGAAGGTCTTGACTATGATGAAACATATGCTCCCGTGGCAAGATTGGAGGCAATAAGGATTCTATTGGCTTATGCTTGTGCACACAACATCAAACTATATCAAATGGATGTCAAAAGTGCATTTCTCAATGGGATCATCAATGAGTTAGTCTTCGTTGAGCAACCGCCCGGATTTGAAGATGACAAGAAACCCAACCATGTGTACAAGTTGAAGAAGGCTTTATATGGCTTAAAGCAAGCACCTAGAGCATGGTATGAGAGGCTAAGGGATTTCCTTCTCTCTAAGGGATTCAAGATGGGCAAGGTTGATACAACTCTATTCACCAAGAAGATTGGAAATGATCTATTCATAGTGCAAATATATGTTGATGACATCATCTTTGGATCAACCAATCAAGCTTATTGTGAAGAATTTGGTGCTATGATGGCCAAAGAATTTGAAATGTCTATGATTGGTGAACTTAGCTACTTCCTTGGTCTCCAAGTCAAGCAATTGAAGAATGGGACATTTGTGAGTCAAGGGAAATACATAAGGGACATGTTGAAGAAGTTTGAAATGCAAGATGCAAAGCCAATTTCAACTCCAATGGGTACAAATGGCAATTTGGATAGTGATCTTGATGGCAATATGGTGAATCAAAAGGAATATCGGTCTTTGATTGGAAGTCTACTCTATGTCACCGCATCAAGGCCGGATGTCATGTTTAGTGTTTGCATGTGTGCTAGATATCAAGCCTCACCTAGAGAGAGTCATCTCACGGCCGCAAAGAGAATATTGAGGTACTTAAAGCAAACAAGAGATGTTGGACTATGGTATCCCAAGGGGTCAAAGTTTGAATTGATTGGATATTCGGACTCCGACTATGGGGGTTGCAAGATCAATAGAAAGAGCACAAGTGGCACATGTCAATTACTTGGAAGATCACTTGTGTCATGGTCCTCAAAGAAACAAAATAGTGTGGCAATCTCTACCGCCGAAGCCGAATATGTGAGTGCGGGGAGTTGTTGTGCACAATTGCTATGGATGAAATCAACTTTGAAGGATTATGGCCTCAACTTCAAGAATGTGCCATTGCTATGTGATAATGAGAGTGCAATCAAGATGATACAAAACCCGGTTCAACATGGAAGAACAAAACATATTGACATTAGACATCATTTCATTAGAGATCATCAACAAAAGGGAGATATTGCCATTGAAAGTGTTGGCACCGATGATCAACTTGCCGATATTCTCACTAAGCCACTTGATGAAAAGAGGTTTTGCAAGCTAAGGAATGAATTGAACATTCTTGATTTCTCGAACATGAGTTGAATGCACCCCACCCACTTATTGACATGCCTCTCCTTCGACATTGCAAGGTAAAAGTTGATTGACATGTCATTCATTCTATGCTAAGGACTTGCTAGAACATGTAGACATAATAAGTGGTATGCATGAGCATTCATGTTAAATCAAATGAATTTGATGGATACATGTTACCACTATTGCCTCTTTGATTGTTTTGATCTAGTGGTGGCATATGACATGTTGGTGAGCTTGCAAGCCTAGTGTTGAATCTAGAAGATTTGCTATAAGTGTTTAATTCAACATAGGCAAGATAACCCTTATTAGGAGGTGTGAAGAAGCTTGTCTTTGGTTCAAATCGAATTAAATATCTTTGACAAGTGTTCTAGGTTGAACCAAAATTGATGAATTTTAACCTACTCCATCGAACATTTTTCTTCTCTCCACAATTTGATCCCATTTTTGGGTAAGTTGTTGACAAAGGGGGAGAGAAAAAGATGATTCAACATGATAAAGGGGTAAATAAAATTTTTTTGATGCACACAAGTAGGGGGAGCAAGCTCATAAACAAAGTTGTTGCATTTGTTTGTGCATTCTCATATGACTTGCTCATTGCACATGTATTTAAATCCAATATACATGCTTGTGTGGTGCAATGCTAGTATAGAACTTGGATGATGAAATGATCTACTAGCATGCATAGGAATAGTTTTACATGTGGTATCTAGACTTGCCTAAAGTTTTTACAAGTGGTCCAAGAACCTTTACATATAATGTTGATCTCACGGGGTTCTTGAGTTTTGATGGATGTCTAGTTACTTCATGATGCTAAGGATGGTGTAAAAGGCAACTCCGATTGGTATCACGCTTCAAAGGTCCATTTCTTACACCTTAGCATCATTTTGGTAGAATTACTCTCCCAACACTTCTATCCATGCATATGTGCAAAGCTTTCAATCCAAACTCTATGCACATATGTAGGGGGAGCTAATGCTACCAAAACCGAGCTTGTGATAATTGTCCAAACTTTACTTAAGAGCAAAATGATTGGACAAGTATGACAAGTTCAAAACTTTTATTATCAAAATCATCTTTGTGAGGGTTGTCATCAATTACCAAAAAGGGGGAGATTGAAAGTCCCTAGTTTGGTTTTGGCTAATTGATGAAACCTAGGACTAACCTTTGTATCTAAGTGGATGATTTAGATAAAGGTGGTCATTGCATATGAGACATGACATTGACTCATGTGACCAAGATGGTGAAGACCAAGATGAGGCTTGGCTCGATGGACCGGTTGTGAAGGTGAAGGGCTAGTCGAGGCTTCGAAGCGAAGGACCATGCGATGGTGAAGCTTGAGCAAGACTTGGCGCCGATAGACTAATGCAACGGTGAAGAGCAAGTGAAGTCAAGGTCGATGGATCGAGACGGTCATGTGATGATATGAAGTGGATCATATCCTTTGGAGAAACAAAATGGGCTCAAGGCAAAGGTATAACCATAGGGCCATTTTGTTTTACACTCAAGACACCATAGAGGGTGTGAGTGGTTTAGGGTCGATAGCCGAACTATTAAGAGGGGAAGTCTTATCGGTTATTCGACGCATGGGTGCCACTAGGTGAATTCATGAAGTGCATTGCATGTAGGGCCTAGTGAGCTAACTGGAAAACCTTTGAAAATGTTTGAGAAAAAGCTAACACACAAGCACATGGAGATGTACACTTGATGGTGTTGGCACATTTGCAAAGGTGGCGTTGGTCGCGCTGTGGTTTGCGGGTAGAGAGGGGTTTGGGTTCCTCTCTCCCTCCCGCCGAGCGTGCGAGCGCGGGATTCAGGCGATTTCGGGGAAATGAAATGCCTATTTTCCATTGCGCCGGAAGTCGGAAAAGAAACGGAGGCGAACGCGGTCACAGAGGTGACCGGACGCTGCACCGGACGCGGTCAGTTTCGACCGGCGCGTCCGGTCAGTACAGCGTCGGGGTCAGGCGCGCGAGCTAAGGGTTTGGCACCGGCGCGTCCGGTGACTCGCGGGACCGGCGCGTCCGGTCATGCGCCCTGAGGGAACCGAGGACGTCGGACGCGGTCCGCGTCCGGTCACACATCATCGGACGCGTCCGGTCGACCAGGGAGCTTACTGGACTCCCACCGGACGCGGGTACTGTGGCGTCCGGTGGTTGCGAGGAGCGCGTCCGGTCTTGTCTTCGCGCGCGCGGGTTCTGTGCGCACCGGCGCGTCCGGTGGTTCGCAGCAGCGCGTCCGGTCGCTCGTTTGACCGTTGGCGCGCAGTGACCGTTGGAGGATCTAACGGACGAATTTGAAATCAGTGGACACGTGGACGTCGCAGAGGCACCGGACGCGGTTGAGCGCGTCCGGTCAATTACGACCGGCGCGTCCGGTGGTCCCGCAGAAAACGGTTAGTTGAGTTCTAACGGCTCTATTTGGATGGGATGCTTATAAATACTTGTTGGCCTGCCCTTGGGGAGGTCTCTTGGCATTTCTAACACTCTTGTGCATCCTTTGAGCTAGAGCTACTCCTCCCACTCATCTCTCTTGCTTGATTGCAAATCAAAAGTGAGATTGAGTGATCCCAAAGTGCATTGCATAGCTTGAGGGCATCTAGTGGCACTTGTGGGTGGTTTAGCCGGTGGATTTCTTGTTACTCTTGGAGAGTACCGCTCCTAGCCGGCTTGGAGATTGTTGGAGGCGTTGGCAAGAGAAGGTGATTGTTCTTGGCCACCTCCGGTTGTTTGTGAGAGGTTCTTGTGCTTTCCTCGGCGGGACGCCAAAAGCAACTCTAGTGGAATCCGCGTGTCATTGAGTTACCTCACTTGAGAGTGGTGTCTTGTGGTGCCTTGCGGGGCGTGCCTTGAGGGGCAAGTGACTTGAGGGTCACACCGGAGAACCATCTAGGTGTTGGTCGACACAACCGGTGACGTAGCTTGTCGGTGCACAAGTGAACACCGGGTGAACAAGTATTGTGTCTCTTGTCTCCCGGTGATTGGTCTTCATCTTGGGTTGTTGTCAATATTGATTGTTTGTATATCATCTTGGTGATTGGCAACATCTTCACTTCACCGTTGGTATAATAATCACAATCCTCTCTCTCGCATTTACTTTCACTAGATCATCTTGTGTAGCTCTAGTAGTAGCTTTGCTAGTAGTGTTATTAGCTTGTTCACTAGTGTTTCTTTAGTGACTTAGCTCTTGTGTGAACTAGAGATCATAATCTACTAGACTTGTGGATAGGAGGCTTGCATCACAACCTTTGGCTAAGCAAAACTCGCTTTACGCCGTTTGTTATTCTAACAAGTTTGCTTAGTGGTATTTGTAGAATTTTTAATAGGCTATTCACCCCCCCTCTAGCCATCTAGGACCTTACACCGCCTCTCTACGCAAATCCGGGTGCACGTACCGCCCATCTTCGATGGCACAGAAGCACACAGGACGAAGCATGACCACAACAAGTTGCTCCAGCGGATGGAGAGGCCAAAAGATCAACGCCCATTAAATCTCTGTGCTACAGGGGAAGCTGTTCACGCTGGATAAGGAGGAAGACGACCGCACCCGAGGCCACCTTTTTTGTTTTTCTCTTTCGTCTTTTTTCCATTTCACCCTTTTACCACAAATGTAACTCGAGCCCAACCCTTAGAAACAATAAAAGGGGAGGCACAAACACACACATCTGGGGACGATGAACACCCACATCTCGCTACGACGGACACACACTTCGCTGAGACAACACACACCCCTCCTCAGAAAAGACCTGAGATCCGTTCCCTCTCTCGAAAGCTTGTAATCCCTACTACAAGCACTCCGCTGCAAGACAACACCAGCAACAGTAGAATCCACTAGATGTAGGACCATTCTTGCCCGAACCAGTATACACCCTTGTGTCCGCTTTGTACATCATCCAGGTCTAGACGCGCAGATACAAATTCACTCGTCACTCTGCCTAGACCCCCGTTTTTCTAGACACCAACAGCGGCCTGGGAGAGCACCTGTGCAAGGCGCGTGAGCACCTGCTCTGCGGCCTAGGCCAGCGCACCGTGGGCACAACAGAGGACAGCTTGGCGCAGCGAGGGACGAAGGCACCGCGGGGGATGGCGACAGCAGCACGTCTGAGTGGCCTAGCAAGGTTAGCGCTCGAGCACTGCACCTCGGAGGCGGCAAGCGAGCGGATAAGAGCAAGTGAGCAGATAGGGACGAGTGTGTGGGCAAACTGATTTTTTTATTTAGAAATGGGGGAGCAGGGTCTTGTGCTGGCGTCGCGCGGCCCACCAACCGTGCGCCCGGACACGCTTCCTAGCATTAGCGATAGAGGTATGCATCGATTCCAGAACAGGCGCCCAAATCAAACTAGTTCATCCCTAACCATGTTATCTCCCAAAAAAAAGTACTGCTACCATGTTAACACCTTTACATCCTTTACATCGGTATCACAGGAGGGTTAGAACACGTTGACAGCAAAAGGGATTACACCGGGGTTTCTTGAGACAACCATGGAAATCCTGTTCATGCAACATCTCCATTGCAGTTTCCATACCTGTACATAAAAAAATCCTGATTACATAAATTTCATCTACATACAGTATTAACCATCTCTAAAAGCAACCCTACTACTCCCTCTGTTCCAAATTGTAAGGCGTTTTGGATTTTCTAGATTCATTGCTTCACCCAAGGTATCAAGAGTGTATATCTAAGTACATCACAAAAGCTACATATTTAGAAAAGTTAAAACATCTTATAATTTAGAATGGAGAGAGTACATTACTGTTTCCTGAACAAATACATATAAGTATTTCACAAAGAAGTCACCAGTATTACATGCATATAAGTTATTTCTCCAAATTCTGTTTGTTTTCTGTAATAAAAAGATGCTTCACAGAAGAAAGAGAACTTTACCTTAGGGAAGCCATAAATTCAGCACCTCAGCATGACTATTTAGCATTCACCTGATATGAAAAGGCATGATTATTTAATATTCACCAGTATAAAGATACTTTACTAAATAAAGGTATCTAAATTATGACACCAAAGTCCAAACAAGTATATTAGAGAGGTTACCAAAAAGATCAAGATCAACTACTCATTGTTTTGCCTATTGCCAAATATGCTCAACTAAGTCTCTTTTCACTTATGTGTTCGACAAACATGGAAATCAACATTATGCGTATATCATTGAAGTATTGTATTAATGTTATTGCCTTTTTGCACTTCAGGTGGAAGAACAGTCGATGTCCTGGGCTGTCAAGTCAAAGAATACTCATGCAAATCTCCCTCATCTTTAACTATATCACGTCACAAAGAATAATAGAGGTTTTGCATTATTCTTCCAATAACCTTATGGCTCCAGAGTTGTGCTAGATTAGCACAAAATTGAAGCGAGATTGCAGCACCCCGATAACAGGATTGTTTGGGAGTAACTATGTTTTTAGACTGCATGCTTATTCCTTATTTAGACTGCATTATATTTGCCATGCATGGTGGTCACACAGATATTTTTAAGGGACGATTAGATTAGTAATGAAAAATGTAACCAAACCAGACCCAAACTACATAAACAGCTATCGCCTAAGTGCAGATATTGCAAGTACCTCAATTCTTGTTGCCAAACAATTTCTCCCGCAGAAGCTTCATGCCTATTGCATGCTCAGCTTTCAACTCATCAGTCATCTCCCTAGTGTCCATGCTCATGAAAGAGTTGTATGTTTTCAGCATGGCAGCCTCCCTCTTGAGCCTTGCCGCCTCGACCTTTGCATCAGAAACCCGCAGCTGTATCTCTATGAATTGTTCATGACGTTTTTTAGCAGCGGCCTGAATATCCATGTACTCACTCAAATTAGTGTCACTATCTCTGACCTTGCCTTTGCCATTGCATTGTTTCTTGAATTCTTTCACTACTATTGGAAGTTCCTTTTCTTGGGTATCTTCAGGTGTGGGTGTGCTGTTGCCCACCTCTCCCTCATCACCCAATTTCCTTTTGTTTGATTTCTCAAGGTCCTCCAATATTGCATGCCACTTTGGTTCGTCACGAAGAACCTTCCAGCAATGCATAACTATGAATGGGCCTTCTTTATAGTCATCCAAATAAAATTGCAGAGCCTTTTCTATCAATTGGTCATCTGATTGTTCGCTGACATCACTTGATGCAGCCTTCTTCAAAGACCAGCAGAAAAAACCTACCCATCTTTTAATCTTTTGAAACCGGTCTTTGAGATGCTTCACTTTCCTCGTCCGTTTTGTCGATGTAGTGCTATTGTAGAATGCAAGTACATCTCCCCAATATTGCTCTTTCTTGCCATTACCACTGAAAGGGCCGTTGGAATACTTTAACCAGGCGCGCACCTATAATTTAGCTTACAAGGTCAGAGATAGCTTGATTCTTGGTCAAGGCCAATCTGATGATTTTATTACTTACCAATCTCAAGTCTTCATCTGGTTTCCAAGACAGACGCTTCTCAGTCCTAACATCATCCCCATCGTCAACGTTGATGGCGGGTTTGCCTTGTGAACCCAACGCAACATGTTGAGTCATTGAACCAGGTGGTGGTTGTGGTGGCCATGGTGGAGCAAAATAAGCATGACCATTTGGGGGGAAGCTTAGAAAGCCACCAGGCATACTGCAATCAGTAGCATACTAAAATAAGGAAATCCATGCCATGCATCGTCAAATGATACAGCTGGTACATACATTCAGAATGTGATTTCACTCAAATAGGAGAAGCAATGAACAATCCTAACTGTCAACCAAAAAGGGGCATTATTAAACAAAAAGCAAGTTCATCATTTTTTTGGTGTGCTTAGACTCTGATCGGTTAATCCTTAGCAAGTTAGCAATCATTTAAGCATGCATAACCTCTAGTATAAGTCGGTGTCAGAAACAAAAGAACAGAAAGATATCCAGGCATGAATAGTTCAACATTACAGGATACAAAATTTCGAAGGTTCATTAACACTGAACACTAGCATCTAACTATTTCAAAGGAATCAAAGCAAAGATCAGGCTGCAGCATATATCAACTGGAAGTCACAGGACTTCCAGGTGGAGATCTGAGTAAAAATTTGCTGCAGGTTTATCGATTCATTCCTCTACAAAACTACTATAATCATAAGTGTAGCCCATTTCTCCGTCCCCAAACAACTAGAGATGTGACTAAAATGGACACAGATTGCGGCATTGGCACCTGCCACCAGCCGAGACGAGCGGGCCGTAGCCAGAGACCCCCGACAAGTTGGGGAAGGAGGTCAAGACTACCTGGCCAGCATGTGCGGGGGCGCGGAGGTAGGGACGCGGCTGCGGTCTCCCTGCACCGCGACCTCGGCGAGGCGCAAGCCCTTGCGCTGCAGGTACTCCTGCACCTTCTTCTCCATCTCCTCGTCCTCCATTGCCGCCATGGGGAGCCCAGCCGGCAAGCTCTAGGGTTTAGGGCTTGGATTCGGCGAGCGAGGGAGACGGAGCCGGGGAGGAAGACGGCGAAAACCGAGACGACGAAATGGAGAGAGAGAGAGGGGGGGGAGAAAGAAGTGGTTTGGGCTTCATGTTACTGTATGGGCCGTTACTTGTTCCCTTGATTGATGGGCTTCCGAATGACTGGCCTGTCAAAAACCTAAACGGACCGAGACTTAGTTTGGGCTGTTCTGCAGCAGAAATGATTGGGCCAGGCAACGGACAGAAAAAAAAACGTCTCCGTTGAGCAAAAGGCCACTGGATCTGAATCTAGGTTGTGAACAGAATTATAATAATTTAGATTATATGGACTAAAATAATCTATATGTTATTTGATCTCTGGATTAAAGATGCTAGATTATAAGATCTGGTCTTTTGAGCACATATAAACTTTCATCAGCAAGTTTGAGATGGATTATAGGATCATGATAACCTGTTACTCTAAAACATAACTAGGCTATTTCAGATTGTCTAGAGGCGCTGCCTAGTTTAGGCAAGCTTTTCCGATCACCATCCAAACAACCCCTAAATTGGTGGATACACGAAAACACCCTTTTTATAGTTCATGGGCAGCCGTGCATATTTTCATTTTATGGTTAATCTTCAAATCAAGTGGATTAGAGGGTCTCTTAATCCCTCGGATCCTCCAATCATCTAGGTTTAGGGAATAATCGAACAAGGCCTTATAATTATAAGCAAAAACAAGAGAATCGGGCTAGAACAACGAGAGGTCAGAGCCAGGATCATACGGCGAATGCAGGTGCGAGCACGGGCAAAGCCGGAATACACGAACGTGATCGGGCGCATCAGATGGGCCAAAAAGACAACATCACAGCTTTACCAATGAAGTGAAGGGGCGGAGGCCGCCGCCTGGATTGATGCGGCGGGTGCATGCCAGGGCCGACATGAACCGAGCGCCGGCGCAACCGCACACAGACTGACGTGCGTGTGGCACACATGTGGCCCAAACCGATCCGGATCGAACCTTTGCGTTCCGGCGCCTGCCCTGTCTGCCTTTGACCCCGACCCCGCAGGAGAGGACCGACCAGGTCGGGCGTCGGAGCTGCGCGCGCTGACCGCCATGTGCTGAATTCGTTCGTCGCCTGCCGGTGCCGGTGCTCCGTATATCATCGGTCTGACTGAGAGTCTGAGACTGACCGGAGGCAATGGGCCCGGGGAAAAGCAAGGAACCCGCTGTTTGACGTCCAAAAAGTCGCCCACGTCCTGCTCCCACCAGTGTTATCAGACAGGTCACAGGTAAGAAGATGTTCGGTCAGCGGCAGCCAGGCACCACCAGACCTTTCCTTCGGCCTTGTTTAGATTCCAAAATTCACCCCCAAATTCCACTATGCAAAAAGAAGATTTCCCATCACATCAAAATGTCGGCACATATATGGAGTACTAAATGTAGATGAAATCAAAAACTAATTACACAGTTTTGTTGTACTCTGCGAGACGAACATTTTAAGCCTAATTAATCAAAATTTGGACAATTATTACCACTAAAAAACAAAAGTGCTACAGTGTTCGGGGGTGGCACTGTGCAAAGTTTGCCACCCCCGAATCGGGCAACTAAACGAGGCGTTCGTTCCATGAGTGCGCTGGCGTTGACCTGCATAGTACATGCAGTCGGGAGAGGCTAGCTAGCTAGCTATAGTTGCTTGCCTGATTTCAAGGGAGTAGCTAGAGCGAGTGTGGAAACAGGAATTTGCAGAGATCGAGTGACAACACCTTTGAGGTTGACCTTGTGCGTGTATATGCTGTGCGGAGTTATGTGGACATGATCGAAATCGAAATGCCGGTGACCATGGGTCATGCCGCGCCGGCGCCTCAGAGGTCAGAACCAGTCGAGGGCGCACGGCGGTACGTCGCCACCGCTCAACTCGCTCGGCAAGGTCAACCCGGGAACCAAAGAGCAAGTCGATCAAATACTACTCCCGGTTTCTTCCGTTGGTCTGGTCAGTTCTCGGTTGCAAGGTGAACCTTCACCAGGCTAGGTCGATACGGCGTATGGGTGAAAGGATACTGGTAGTACTACACACAAACGAAAGCGAAAATAGAAGAAGAAAACTTCAACTCATGTTCTCGGTACTTGGGTTGACGTTTCGCTGGATCATCAGAGAAAACTCTTCTAGAGAATTCAGCACGCATTTGACCAATATATCTTGTTGCACAGTCGTACAGAAGGAATAGTGGCCCCGATGGATGCGAGGGAGACGAAGACGACCAGCTCCCTCCAACAGCAGGGTCAGCTTTTGAATAATCAGCCTCATGCCTTCCTGAGCTGCTTCCAGTACCATTCTATGATTCTATCGCCCATTTCAAATTCCAAATTTCAACCCAGTGGCCGCGCACCACGATCACGAAGGATCTATAATTCACATCCTCCTTTTGTGTGTCCCCCGTATGTACGGCACTACCACTCAATGAGCAAATACGACGATGTTAATTAAACAACTAAACTAAACAGGTGCTGCAGTTGTTCAGCTAGCATTAGCACGCGGTGGGAAAGACGCAGCGCGCAGGTAACATGTTTCACGTGCTCAGTAGCCCGGCCGGAAAAATAAATGGCACTCAAGCTAGAATTGAGTATAGCATATTGGATGCCTTTGCCTGCACCGACACCGTTATTGATCCTGTTGGGTACGGTGTTAGTGCTGTTTTTGAGGCATCGATCGATCCTGATGGTTGTTGGAGCACATTCGACGTTCCATCGGAGCAAGTGGCCAAACTGAAGGCCACCACCACCAGCAGCCGTATTATATAATATGATTTGGTCATGATCAGCAGTGTCGGCTTGCAACTGCAAGTTCGTGCATATATACATGCACTTGTTTATCGCCCCGACACCAACTAACCAGGAGAGGTAAGGGATGACGTTTGCTCGCACATATATATATTATATATAATAAAGTTAAGCGACACGTGATTATGTTTCACATTGGTAATTCTGTTTTTCTGTACTATATCCTAACGGCGTACCTGCTCGCTCATCAGCTCGACTTTATGGTACGTTGCAGCAGGTGCGGTGATTTGCAGTTGCATGCATCGAGTCAACGTCACAATCTTATACGTACGTACTAGTATAGTACTTAACTAGTAGAAGAAAAGGAACTGATCTGAGTGGGAATCGAAGCTCAAGTGTCAAGATCCTGAACCTCAGACACCAGTGCTTAGCTTTTTCTCGGTCTACACGTCTCTAATTTCCCCCTTCTCTGTACTCTACGACGTACTTTACTTCAGTATATGTGGCGTGAACTGAACTTCTAGTAGTAGTACTAGCTAACGCATGGACAAGAATACAATATATGAATGTAAAACAAGCTGAAAAATCGAACACGGGTCGACGGTTACTCCCACGGTCGCACTAGTATACATACATACATACAGTTATTACACGTCGCCGTCTCAACCGGACTAGTCCAACAGGTCGATCGACTCCAGCCTTGTTTTGTTTTCTTTTCTTTCAGCCTTCAGTATCCCAGTCCGTCCCCGGTCGGTCACGCTCAGTACGCCAGCCACTGCTCGATCCTTCCTTGCCAGTTGCCATACCAGACGAGCATCTTTGTTTAGTTTACAAGGACGTCTCACGTCAACGACGACGGGCGGGGCGGACGCACGAGTGAGAAAACCAAACCAAACCAAACCCAGGCAATGCAGCAAATTGAAGGAGAGCGAGCGGACGAACGAGAAGCGGCGACAGCGATGGCATTGGCACGGGATTGAGGGCAGCGGGCACCCGGCCAGCCAGCCCCAAGCCCCCCAAGCCGCCACGGGAAAAGTAGGGGCGAAATTGACACGGCCGGGTTGAAGCTCAACTGGCGGCTGGCGCGCGGAGAAAAGAAAACCGAGCCGCCGCCGTGTGAACGCACGCCTCCACGGCTCCGCTGTCCACTCCACCTCCCCGCCCCGCGACGGCGGCTAGCTACTCCGGCTGTCGCTTTCGCCTCCCCTTCTTCTGCTTCTTCCTGCGGCTACTAGTAGTAGTGGTGGTGTAGGTACCTAGACTCTCTCTAGACGCAGAAGAGAACGGATCATATAGGCCTCGTTTAGATGGGTGAATTGGGGGAGAAAAACACTGTATCAGAATTCCTGTAGCATTTCGTTTGTATTTGGTAAAAATTATCCAAATTTTGACTAACTAGGCTTAAAATGTTCATCTCGCAAAGTACAATAAAACTGTGTAATTAGTTTTTGATTTCATCAACATTTAGTACTCCATGCATTTGCCGACATTTTGATGTGACGGGGAATCTTCTTTTTACATAGTAGAATTTGGGGGGAGAACAGGGGAACTAAACAAGGCCATAGTTGGCTACCCACCGCTAGACATATTGCCGAATCATAGCATGGCACTCCGTGTCTCTATGCATGCAGCTGCACACAGACGCACTTTCCGTCCTTGCATTGGATTGGATTCTCATTCTATGACGACCCGCGTGTCGCTGTCATATTCGTCCGGTCCCAAGTGTTTAGTATACTTCACTCGATAGACATTGTTTTATTTGACAAAAAGTTTTCAATCTTAAACTAATTAAGCTTAATAGATTTATCTCGTAAATTACTCATAATCTGTGCCGATATACATGTAATGTAATGCAGGTGCCTTGACTAATCCAGTACGATAATTAGCACGCAACGTGCGTCGTCGTCGTTGGAGTAGTTGTGTTTGAGCGAGCGAGCCTGCCTATATTGTCTAACTTAACCTTGAATGCGTGCAAGACACAACACGTACGTATACTACTACGTACTGCACAAAATATAACGCTCGTCATTGCCTGCTAATCTTGAATTGGCACAAGTCCTTATTATACATACGGTATCCCCACGAACATGGAGAGTTCGATTAGTTCCCCACTACTCCTCCGTCTCAAAATAATCACACAAGGTTCCATGTATAGTCGCAGATGGCAGATCACAGTAGAGTAGCCAGGCATGCGGATCAATATACAACGAACACCAAAGAAGCAAAAATCAACTTAAAAAAAGGAAACTGATGCTCTCGTCCACTTGTTCTCTTTTGTTTGGCTATCCAAATACTCCCTCCTACCATCAGTTTCTTCCTCGCCATGTCTGATCGACTCCACCTCCTCCATGGCCGACCTTGGCTCATCCACACACCCGGCGCCACTACCTTCCAACCCCACTCCGGATCCTCCCCGCACGATCTTGCCTTTTCCTCATCTGGCACCACTACACCTCCTCACCCAATCCCAACTCGCCTCGGCACAATCACATCTCCTCTTTTCGCAACGTCTCATCTCTGCCTTATAGGACCCTCCTTCGACCGCTACGTTCCTTGGCATCCGATCACCCCTCCTCTCGGTGGCCGACACTGGACAAATCGGTTGTTCCCCTATCCGTGTTGGTGTTGTGCGTACGTGAAGGAAGTGGGCTAGGGGGTAGAAATTTCGCTGATGCTGAAATTTCTAGACAAACCCGGTGCCTGTTCGTTTCGCTGAAATTTGGCTGCTGCCGATGCTTATGCCGATTTGTTGTGAGAGGAAAACATTGTTCGTTTGCTAAAAAAAACTACTGAAATAGTGCAGCAGAATAGGGTGAGAAAGAAACATGGTTATAGATTGAAAGAGCAAGAGAGGAACAATTTTTGGAAAGGCTGAGATGATTTAGGAATAGCTTAGGGTTCCAATTAAAAAATAGAGGTCATGTTTTAGACAGTAGCGATGGAAAGAGAGCAATAGAAAGGAGGCTCCTACAGAAAAAGGGCTACACAAACAGGCAAGTAGGAAGCCTTTTTTAGGTAGTGCTGCTGAAGATGAGTAAAAGAGAGAGCTCTCCTAAATTGGTCCTAAAGTGGTGGTAGCCCTGGATACCGAGCTGGCTCGGCTCGTTTGGGCTCGGCTCGTTCTGGCTCGTTAAGATAACGAGCCAGCTCGGCTCGGCTCGTTATCCTAACGAGCCAGAAAGCCAGCTCGGCTCGGCTCGTTAAAAGCTCGAGCTGGCTCATTAAGCTCACGAGCCAGGTATAAAAAATATACAAAATATAATATTTATATTTATTTAAAGTTTGAGAATAATAATAATACAAAAGAAATGCATCTAGACTAGTTATCAGTCAATTTATAGGGTCTAGACCAGTTACTAGTCAATTGTAAAGTATAAGACATGAAGTAATACAAAAACTAATACAAGTTTTGATACTTTTTTTTCCTGAAAGCTTGGCTCGTTTAGCTCGCGAGCTGGCTCGAGTTGGCTCGTTATAGCTAACGAGCTAAAATCTTGGTTCGGCTCGGCTCGTTATCGTAACGAGCCGAGCCGAGCTGAGTCGAGCCAGCCACGAGCCGAGCGAGCTAACGAGCTTCGAGTTTTTCGTCCAGCCTTAAGTGGTGGTTTACCCGACGTAATGGAAAATAATATAAAAAAGTAACTATATGAGCTCCTAGACACAAATAGTCGGTCTTAGTCGTGCCATGGATTTTTAAACACATATTCCTAGATACATTCTCGCACTAAATTTTGTCAAAAGTATGATGATCATTTGTTCATTAGACCTTTTATGCGTGGTAGACATTGTCTCTTCTTTACCTAGTCGCGGTAAAGTAATTTGGTATCGACCAAATTTAACATGTCTGCGGAGTGATCGGGGTTACATGGTCAAGGCATGCATGTTCCGTTCATTCTGCTCCAACTTGCTTGACAAAACAGAATTATTAGGCAACAAAGTGTTTCCATTTCCACTGTCTCAGCTTTTCCCGGTAGAGCTTTTGCCCACAAGAGTGTCAAACTACCCCTTCTAGAACATGAGATAAAGAGGCAAGGGAAGAGACCAGACCAGGCAAACTGGAACGCTAGTTATTGTCACAGAGCGACCCTGCTAGCTCAGTGGTATTGACGCCCGGCCCACGGATTCATTCACGTCCCGCGCGTGATGATTTGATTTGATGGTTGAGGCGGCACCACTTGCCCGTGAAAAAGATAGTCCAGGCCAGCACTCTTTCAATGCAAGAAAGCCAGCTAGCTGCCGGCAGCGTGAGGAAAATGGAAAGCTTGGTCGTTCTTCTTCTCTCTTCTTTCCACTCCAGTTTCTACTCGCCACGGCACTGCATTCGTCACCTTTTATTTTGTCCAGACTCCAGACACACTCTGCCTGATGATGCATATCAGTTCGGTCAGGACTCAGGAGCTACGTGAGTACTCCTCTGCCCCGGTTTATCTGTCGTTGTTCCTCTTGTCACAAAGTTGATTCGATTAGTAGAAAATACGTACAATATTTATATCTTTAAATAAATTTATTAAAAAACTAGATTCAAAGATCTTTCTAATGATATCAATTATATATCATAAATATTAATATTTTTTAATATATATTTTTATTAAAGTTGTTTCTCAAGAAGCAAAAGCAACAAATATTTTGGGTCGGAGGGAGTTCTAGCTAGCTAACACTCCCCGATGCCTAATAATTCGCTGGCCGGCCGGTCATGGAGCTGTTAAAACTTCATTAGCGCGCCCGCCATGTCACATGCATGCATGCATTATTTCGTACCCACTACGCGCGGCACGCACCAACGAGTGCCTGTCTATCTGTCTGTCATCTGCTTGCTGGGTAGATAGGAGTTTTGATTTGCAAGGTTCGTTATCTTGGACCGTCTCTCTGAGTCTGACGCTCGCTCTGACATTGTTGCCACACAGTCAAACTGGTTGATTGACCAATCTCATGAATCAAGGACTACTACCAAACTATATCTATACAGGAATATGTATATTGACTGATGCACTTCAAGGTTAGATATGTTTCCTCGTCAGTAAACTGTGTGTGGTTGTCTCAGGTAGTAGTTGGTGGTGATTGAATCCTCATACCCTATATGGCTATATGCAGCTGGTTATACAGCCATTTGTATATAGGAAAGAGTATGCAGCAAAACCTTATTAGCCGAACAAAGTTACAAAGTTGTTATTTTCTCTATAACTTCTCCGCATCTTTTTAGGAAATTAACGAAAACATGCATCAGATTCAGACGGTCTCCTGACGGATGACCCGTATGGGCACCCAAACCCAAAATGGGTCTTAAGTGCCACTCTATCAGCCTCCAACAGAGTACCTACATGCGAGACCCATTTTGGGTTGCAGCAGAGGCACAACCCAAATATGAGTATTCTCTCTCCCGAAGACACATTTGCAGAACGGTTCTCATTTAGGTTATATTGTTGGAGAAGACTAAAACTTGTACTGAACCGTTTTCCTATAGTGCTACCCAAACGTGAAATGAGTCTTGAATTTTGGGTTATATATGTTGTTGAAGATAAGTCTCGTGGTACCGAAATTGACAGAATAACCATGAGAAGCTAGAAGCTCTGACTTAAAATAGTGCTGCGTTGTGTGCGTGTGGTGGGGTGAGTATGCGTGTTTGTGCATATGTTCAGATACTACAGTTGTACCTCAGGAGTCCAAGCTCAAAAAAAAAAGACTTAAAATAGTGCGCTCCTACCTCCGTGTCATCGATGCACATTGTGTTTTGAGAAAGAGAACAAGCTATTTTGGCCCGTTTTCTTCACCCAAAACATCACATATTATATATCTATATCTATACCTAATAATAAAGAGGCAAAATTTCAGGCTCTTTTTTTTCGTCCATCCATTTGTTTGGTCCGTCTCTCCTCTAACTACCGATAGTCGAAGGTTTCTTCCATCTAGACTTATATGACCCTAGATAGTTAGGCCAAATAGATCTCTCCGACTCTAAATAAACTGAATAGGAATAGGAATCCTAATTCAAGTAGAAAATGACAAAACCACATACCATAGCAAATACATCTTCCAGATCTAGAAATCAAGGCAAACAAGGAAAGGAGAATTCTGTAGAAACTCTAGCTCAAATAAAAAAAAAGAATCACGAATCGAATCAAAGAAGGAGCGCAAGATTTTTCTTTGGATTTGTCTGTATTTTTTCTATGTAATAAGAAGTCGTTCAAGAAAATTATTTGTATAGGTCTGAGTTGAAACAGATTTTCTAATATGAAGCCAAATTTAGTATTTTTTTAAATCTATCCATAATAATAAAGAGATAAAATTTCTTGCATGTCTAAATTTTCGTCCAACCTAATAATCCTAAAGTGGCTCGGATTCGGCAATCATGTAACATTTTTTTTTGCGTGGAAGATGTTTTCATCCGCGTGTTCCTTTCCGGTTCTTTTTGTTTCTTTCCGTTTTTCTCCGGCTTCGGCAACCAGGGCTGCGCAAGAAGCTCAGCAACTCGATGGATCAGCAATATCTCCATGGTGCACGTAAGTAAATAGATTGCCAGATCCAATCGTGCACACATATGGATTTGATCTTCATCATGCTACTAAATCGAAATATTATACTTGAATCGTGAGTCCACATGCAGCAAGATATGACAGACGTTTTTTTGATTGAGATGACTGTACGAGCGAGGAAACGAGTTTATCTCATTAGCCAATGTCAAATTTAGATATGTACATCAATCCTAATCCTATACTAATCTTAATAGTTCCTCCGATCCTATAAACAATCTGAATAGGATTCTTAATTCTATACCAGCCCAGGCAGGATATCGTCTTTTTTTTTCTCCATATGTATAGAGCGCAGCAACAAACGGAATCGGTGCACAGTACAAGCTGTTTTTCGCCGCCGTCCCGGCGCTTTGTCCACAAATCAGTCACATCACCAAGGTAAAGGCTCAGCCGTCATTGATCTTCTTCTTCCGTCCACATCACCGACGAGAAGTCGAAGCCGAGCATCACATGCACGCTGGAGAAAGATGAAGAAAACGCTTGCCGCCGGCAGTGCAAGGAACGACGCCAAAGCTAAGTGCTCCGATCCTTTGAACAAAACCACAAACATAGAACGACGTCAGCCTTTGCATCCTCGGCGGCTCGGCTCGAAACCGCGCAGACACCCGCTCACCAATCGCATGCTAGCACTGCCCGATGCTCTACATCGGCTAGAACACCCCTATCCGAATCGTTGCCTGTCCATACCCGTCCGTCTTCGATCCATGAGGAGTCCGGAAGAACAACACCAGCTGCAGATCTGAAGCTGGACGGTCTCAAGTCGGTAGTAGATTTGTAGCTCGAGTGCTCGGTTGCCGTCATGTTCTCGTGGTGAGATTTTAGATGGGAGAGTTGGAACGAGTACAGCCGCATATGTGCTAGATTGACGGGCGCAATGATGGCTGTCCTTTTGTTTCCTAGCTCGGTGGAGAAGGGGAAGTGAGTCATGACCTTCTGCGTCTACTTGCAAACACAAAGGAGGCAAAGGTGGAAAAAGAAAGAAAGCAATTTCAACTTTGATATTTAAGTCTCAGAGGTACGTAAGAGTCTCTACACAAAAAGAGGGAAATATGATTAATTTTTAAATTATATTCCTAACTATATTATATTATAATTAAGTAGCTAGAGATATATTATGTGCTTTATTTCATTGCAACACATGAATACACCCGTTGTAACGTACGGGCACATTTGCTAGTCTAATACTAAAGCGGTAAAATTTCCTGTCACCCTAAATTTTCGTCCAACTTTAAGTGACTCGGTCTCGGTTATCAGCTCTAGCAAACTGTGTCCGTTTTTCTCCGTGAACAACCGTACGGACGGGAATCGAAACAGGCAACGTCCATGTGATTTTGTATTGGTACGGGTCAGATGCATGGAGCGTGCTCCCGGTTCCAAATATTTTTTAAAATAAAATATCTCACATGGGACCTATCTAAATGGAGTTGTGCGATCCGACGACCCAAAGAGCTTCATGTGTGTGTGTGCGCAGGGGATCACCAACGTGAATCCTTGTGCTCTGATTGGATTGCAGTGTGTACGTCCGGATCCGGCCATCTTCGGGGGTGTTAGATGAAAAAACTTTTGGAATTTGGCTACCGTAGCACTTTCGTTTGTATTTGACAATTAGTGTCTAATTATAGACTAATTTGGCTTAAAAGATTCGTCTCGTGATTTACAACTAAACTATGCAATTAGTTATTTTTTATCTATATCTAATGCTCCATGTATGTTCGATATAATAAGACGAAAAGTAAAAATTTGAAATTTTAAAGGCATGCCTTCGTTGCTTCCTGTGCTCATGACGAATTTGCCTGTGTTTAGATCCAAAATTTGGATAGCCAAAATACACTGTAGCATTTCGTTTGTATTTGGTAATAATTGTTCAATCATTAACTAATTAGGCTCAAAATGTTCGTCTCGTAAAGTACAACCAAACTGTGCAATTAGTTTTTGATTTTATCCACATTTAGTACTCCATATATGTATCACAAGTTTGATATGACGGGAAATCTTTTTTGCATAGTGCACTTTTCAATGGATCTAAACACACCCTTTGTTAGTGGGCCAGGGTTTAGTAATATCTCTGAGAGGCCAAGTATTCTTTTTGGGGTGTTTAGTTTCTGGGGTGAAAAATTATGGGGTGTCACATCGGATGTTTCATGGAATGCGGAAGAGGTGTTCAGATACTAATAAAAAAAACTAATTACATAACTCGCCTAGAAACCGCGAGACGAATTTATTAAGCCTAATTAATCTGTCATTAGCACATATGTTACTGTAGCATGACCTTGTCAAATTATGGACTAATTAGGTTTAAAAAATTCGTCTCGCAAATTTATCACAATAAGTGTAATTAGTTATTTTTTCGTCTACATTTAATACTCCATGCACGTGTCCAAACATCCGATGTGACGGGATGAATTTTTTTTTGGAGGAACTAAACACCCCCTTTATTTCTGAGCACGTCCTGATTTTCTCTTCTTTTTATATATACAAATAAAAAAATACAATATTTTTTGTGTCTTTAAATCCTTAACCCTCTCCTAATAAATAAAGACTTGTCTTTAAATCCTTAACCCTCTCCTAATAAATAAAGACTCAGCACTACTAAATTGTCATGTAATTTTTATTTTCATTGGAAATAGAACTTATTTTTATTAGAATATGGATGAGCCAATAGTTCCGTGAGCGGTCTGACCGTAAACTAAATCTTGAGCAGTCTATCGTCTGATCCAGTGTAGATAAATATCTCCAAACTGTACCCATATCTAGAAAAACTAAAATAACTTATAATTTGAACTAGAGATATTACATTTTCTTCCTCTTCCGTTACAACGCACGGACATATGTATAAACAGGGAAAAATCCCAATAACCTCACTGACCATTTTGCATTTAACTGTGTGATGTTTTTGTCAAATATTAATGGTGTGTGCCATTGCAGAGAAAAGTATATCACAATATTTTATTTCAACCATTTTTTCGTCTCATTGCAACGCATGAACATTTTTGCTAATAAAACAGAGGAGTCTTCTGTACACACACGGAAATTTGACACTGAGTTAGTAGTATATAAATCCACATACTATATTATAGTAATTCAATTATGTTGGATACATCGGAGCATGTACATATGTACCAAAAAAAAAAAGAGGTACTCCGTATATCGTGTGGGTGGTATAGCGAAGAATATATATTTCCTCAAGCCCACGTAGAGCGACCATGCATTTATTTATATAAAAATGGATGTACAGATTGAGGCCATGTTTAGTTCGCGAAATATTTTTGGAAAATGGTACTATAATACTTTCGTTGTTATTTGGCAATTAGTGTCCAATTATGGTCTAATTAGGCTTAAAAGATTCGTCTCGTGAATTTCGTCTAAACTGTGTAATTAGTTTTATTTTTTATCTATATTTAATGCTTTATGTATGTGTCAAAGATTCGATGTGACGGAAAATCTTAAAAATTTTTGCAAAATTTTAGCAACTAAACATACCCTTATTACCCTTATTACTGTAGTAAGATGCAAGAGTGTGTAGAAGAACAAGAGGCACCTTTGGTCAAAGACTTGACTTTGGCACGCAGTGCCCTCTCTCCCCAGCCCACCCACCGGCTTCCATCATCCAATCCGTGCCGCACAGTTGCGCACGTGAGTGCCTGGGAGCAGACAAGTCGCCAGGCACTGGCGGTAGTGGCAGCAGTAGAACTTTGACGAGACCACCAAAAGACGGAAGAAGAGAGAAGAATCGCACCCTCCTCCGTCAGCATCCACGTCCGCATCCGCATGACTCCACTCCGTCTCCATGCACGGGCGGGCCCTGGGACTGGGACCCGGAGCGGGCGAGCCGGTCAAGGTCCAGGACCGACAAGTCGCTGGCCGGCCACTTGCTGCCGGGTGCCGGGGCCTCGGACGGACGAACCAACGACCGATCGGTGCCGCGGCCCCAGGCTCTCGACACGACGCGCGGCGGGCGGCGGGCGCGCGGCGACTTCGCTAGTACTCCTGTACAGTACGCATCTTCGACGGGGTCCACGCGACGGCGACCGCATCCGCATCCAACCATCCAGTGCGAGTGCCGAGTGCGGGCCCGGCCGAACGGGACGGGACGGCATCCGCCCCGCCCGCCAGGCTTCGCGGAGGTGGCCCGGCGACTCCGTCTCGCACTCGCGCGTGATTCCGGCTACTTGTTTTCTCTTTTGTTTGGGGGCTGGGTTTCCCGCAGGCGCGTGGAGCGCTCCGGTTGGCAGGAGGATATTGTCGCGGTCACATGCTCCACGTGCCCTTTTCCTAATCGCACCAAACAACATTCTTGTGGGTTCATGGATCACAACATTCTTGTGCTTAGTTCATAACGG
>CM039616.1:49578827-49663205 GCA_022457205.1 Saccharum spontaneum | reverse complement strand
GACATTTTGATGTGACGGGGAATCTTCTTTTTACATAGTAGAATTTGGGGGAGAACAGGGGAACTAAACAAGGCCTAGTTGGCTACCCACCGCTAGACATATTGCCGAATCATAGCATGGCACTCCGTGTCTCTATGCCATGAGATGCACACAGACGCACTTTCCGACCTTGCATTGGATTGGATTCTAATTCTATGACGACCCGCGTGTCGCTGTCATATTCGTCCGGTCCCAAGTGTTTAGTATACTTCACTCGATAGACATTGTTTTATTTGACAAAAAGTTTTCAATCTTAAACTAATTAAGCTTAATAGATTTATCTCGTAAATTACTCATAATCTGTGCCGATATACATGTAATGTATATGCAGGTGCCTTGCTAATCCAGTACGATAATTAGCACGCAACGTGCGTCGTCGTCGTTGGAGTAGTTGTGTTTGAGCGAGCGAGCCTGCCTATATTGTCTAACTTAACCTTGAATGCGTGCAAGACACAACACGATACGTATACTACTACGTACTGCACAAAATATAACGCTCGTCATTGCCTGCTAATCTTGAATTGGCACAAGTCCCTTATTATACATACGGTATCCCACGAACATGGAGAGTTCGATTAGTTCCCCACTACTCCTCCGTCTCAAAATAATCACACAAGGTTCCATGTATAGTCGCAGATGGCAGATCACAGTAGAGTAGCCAGGCATGCGGATCAATATACAACGAACACAAAGAAGCAAAAATCAACTTAAAAAAGGAAATGATGCTCTCGTCCACTGTTCTCTTTTGTTTGGCTATCCAAATACTCCCTCCTACCATCAGTTCTTCCTCGCCATGTCTGATCGACTCCACCTCCTCCATGGACGACCTTGGCTCATCCACACACCCGGCGCCACTACCTTCCAACCCCACTCCGGATCCTCCCCGCACGATCTTGCCTTTTCCTCATCTGGCACCACTACACCTCCTCACCCAATCCCAACTCGCCTCGGCACAATCACATCTCCTCTTTTCGCAACGTCTCATCTCTGCCTTATAGGACCCTCCTTCGACCGCTACGTTCCTTGGCATACGATCACCCCTCCTCTCGGTGGCCGACACTGGACAAATCGGTTGTTCCCCTATCCGTGTTGGTGTTGTGCGTACGTGAAGGAAGTGGGCTAGGGGGTAGAAATTTCGCTGATGCTGAAATTTCTAGACAACCCGGTGCCTGTTCGTTTCGCTGAAATTTGGCTGCTGCCGATGCTTATGCCGATTTGTTGTGAGAGGAAAACATTGTTCGTTTGCTAAAAAAAACTACTGAAATAGTGCAGCAGAATAGGGTGAGAAAGAAACATGGTTATAGATTGAAAGAGCAAGAGAGAACAATTTTTGGAAGGCTGAGATGATTTAGGAATAGCTTAGGGTTCCAATTAAAAAATAGAGGTCATGTTTTAGACAGTAGCGATGGAAAGAGAGGCAATAGAAAGGAGGCTCCTACAGAAAAAGGGCTACACAAACAGGCAAGTAGGAAGCCTTTTTTAGGTAGTGCTGCTGAAGATGAGTAAAAGAGAGAGCTCTCCTAAATTGGTCCTAAAGTGGTGGTAGCCCTGGATACCGAGCTGGCTCGGCTCGTTTGGGCTCGGCTCGTTCTGGCTCGTTAAGATAACGAGCCAGCTCGGCTCGGCTCGTTATCCTAACGAGCCAGAAAGCCAGCTCGGCTCGGCTCGTTAAAAGCTCGAGCTGGCTCATTAAGCTCACGAGCCAGGTATAAAAAATATACAAATATAATATTTATATTTATTTAAGTTTGGAATAATAATAATACAAAAGAAATGCATCTAGACTAGTTATCAGTCAATTTATAGGGTCTAGACCAGTTACTAGTCAATTGTAAAGTATAAGACATGAAGTAATACAAAAACTAATACAAGTTTTGATACTTTTTTTTTCCTGAAAGCTTGGCTCGTTTAGCTCGCGAGCTGGCTCGAGTTGGCTCGTTATAGCTAACGAGCTAAAATCTTGGTTCGGCTCGGCTCGTTATCGTAACGAGCGAGCCGAGCTGAGTCGAGCCAGCCACGAGCCGAGCGAGCTAACGAGCTTCGAGTTTTTCGTCCAGCCTTAAGTGGTGGTTTACCCGACGTAATGGAAAATAATATAAAAAAGTAACTATATGAGCTCCTAGACACAATAGTCGGTCTTAGTCGTGCCATGGATTTTTAAAACACATATTCCTAGATACATTCTCGCACTAAATTTTGTCAAAAGTATGATGATCATTTGTTCATTAGACCTTTTATGCGTGGTAGACATTGTCTCTTCTTTACCTAGTCGCGGTAAAGTAATTTGGTATCGACCAAATTTAACATGTCTGCGGAGTGATCGGGGTACATGGTCAAGGCATGCATGTCCGTTCATTCTGCTCCAACTTGCTTGACAAAACAGAATTATTAGGCAACAAGGTGTTTCCATTTCCACTGTCTCAGCTTTTCCCGGTAGAGCTTTTGCCCACAAGAGTGTCAAACTACCCCTTCTAGAACATGAGATAAAGAGGCAAGGGAAGAGACCAGACCAGGCAAACTGGAACGCTAGTTATTGTCACAGAGCGACCCTGCTAGCTCAGTGGTATTGACGCCCGGCCCACGGATTCATTCACGTCCCGCGCGTGATGATTTGATTTGATGGTTGAGGCGGCACCCACTTGCCCGTGAAAAAGATAGTCCAGGCCAGCACTCTTTCAATGCAAGAAAGCCAGCTAGCTGCCGGCAGCGTGAGGAAAATGGAAAGCTTGGTCGTTCCTTCTTCTCTCTTCTTTCCACTCCAGTTTCTACTCGCCACGGCACTGCATTCGTCACCTTTTATTTTGTCCAGACTCCAGACCCACTCTGCCTGATGATGCATATCAGTTCGGTCAGGACTCAGGAGCTACGTGAGTACTCCTCTGCCCGGTTTATCTGTCGTTGTTCCTCTTGTCACAAAGTTGATTCGATTAGTAGAAAATACGTACAATATTTATATCTTTAAATAAATTTATTAAAAAACTAGATTCAAAGATCTTTCTAATGATATCAATTATATATCATAAATATTAATATTTTTTAATATATATTTTTATTAAAGTTGTTTCTCAAGAAGCAAAAGCAACAAATATTTTGGGTCGGAGGGAGTTCTAGCTAGCTAACACTCCCCGATGCCTAATAATTCGCTGGCCGGCCGGTCATGGAGCTGTTAAAACTTCATTAGCGCGCCCGCCATGTCACATGCATGCATGCATTATTTCGTACCCACTACGCGCGGCACGCACCAACGAGTGCCTGTCTATCTGTCTGTCATCTGCTTGCTGGGTAGATAGGAGTTTTGATTTGCAAGGTTCGTTATCTTGGACCGTCTCTCTGAGTCTGACGCTCGCTCTGACATTGTTGCCACACAGTCAAACTGGTTGATTGACCAATCTCATGAATCAAGGACTACTACCAAACTATATCTATACAGGAATATGTATATTGACTGATGCACTTCAAGGTTAGATATGTTTCCTCGTCAGTAAACTGTGTGTGGTTGTCTCAGGTAGTAGTTGGTGGTGATTGAATCCTCATACCCTATATGGCTATATGCAGCTGGTTATACAGCCATTTGTATATAGGAAAGAGTATGCAGCAAAACCTTATTAGCCGAACAAAGTTACAAAGTTGTTATTTTCTCTATAACTTCTCCGCATCTTTTTAGGAAATTAACGAAAACATGCATCAGATTCAGACGGTCTCCTGACGGATGACCCGTATGGGCACCCAAACCCAAAATGGGTCTTAAGTGCCACTCTATCAGCCTCCAACAGAGTACCTACATGCGAGACCCATTTTGGGTTGCAGCAGAGGCACAACCCAAATATGAGTATTCTCTCTCCCGAAGACACATTTGCAGAACGGTTCTCATTTAGGTTATATTGTTGGAGAAGACTAAAACTTGTACTGAACCGTTTTCCTATAGTGCTACCCAAACGTGAAATGAGTCTTGAATTTTGGGTTATATATGTTGTTGAAGATAAGTCTCGTGGTACCGAAATTGACAGAATAACCATGAGAAGCTAGAAGCTCTGACTTAAAATAGTGCTGCGTTGTGTGCGTGTGGTGGGGTGAGTATGCGTGTTTGTGCATATGTTCAGATACTACAGTTGTACCTCAGGAGTCCAAGCTCAAAAAAAAAAGACTTAAAATAGTGCGCTCCTACCTCCGTGTCATCGATGCACATTGTGTTTTGAGAAAGAGAACAAGCTATTTTGGCCCGTTTTCTTCACCCAAAACATCACATATTATATATCTATATCTATACCTAATAATAAAGAGGCAAAATTTCAGGCTCTTTTTTTTCGTCCATCCATTTGTTTGGTCCGTCTCTCCTCTAACTACCGATAGTCGAAGGTTTCTTCCATCTAGACTTATATGACCCTAGATAGTTAGGCCAAATAGATCTCTCCGACTCTAAATAAACTGAATAGGAATAGGAATCCTAATTCAAGTAGAAAATGACAAAACCACATACCATAGCAAATACATCTTCCAGATCTAGAAATCAAGGCAAACAAGGAAAGGAGAATTCTGTAGAAACTCTAGCTCAAATAAAAAAAAAGAATCACGAATCGAATCAAAGAAGGAGCGCAAGATTTTTCTTTGGATTTGTCTGTATTTTTTCTATGTAATAAGAAGTCGTTCAAGAAAATTATTTGTATAGGTCTGAGTTGAAACAGATTTTCTAATATGAAGCCAAATTTAGTATTTTTTTAAATCTATCCATAATAATAAAGAGATAAAATTTCTTGCATGTCTAAATTTTCGTCCAACCTAATAATCCTAAAGTGGCTCGGATTCGGCAATCATGTAACATTTTTTTTTGCGTGGAAGATGTTTTCATCCGCGTGTTCCTTTCCGGTTCTTTTTGTTTCTTTCCGTTTTTCTCCGGCTTCGGCAACCAGGGCTGCGCAAGAAGCTCAGCAACTCGATGGATCAGCAATATCTCCATGGTGCACGTAAGTAAATAGATTGCCAGATCCAATCGTGCACACATATGGATTTGATCTTCATCATGCTACTAAATCGAAATATTATACTTGAATCGTGAGTCCACATGCAGCAAGATATGACAGACGTTTTTTTGATTGAGATGACTGTACGAGCGAGGAAACGAGTTTATCTCATTAGCCAATGTCAAATTTAGATATGTACATCAATCCTAATCCTATACTAATCTTAATAGTTCCTCCGATCCTATAAACAATCTGAATAGGATTCTTAATTCTATACCAGCCCAGGCAGGATATCGTCTTTTTTTTTCTCCATATGTATAGAGCGCAGCAACAAACGGAATCGGTGCACAGTACAAGCTGTTTTTCGCCGCCGTCCCGGCGCTTTGTCCACAAATCAGTCACATCACCAAGGTAAAGGCTCAGCCGTCATTGATCTTCTTCTTCCGTCCACATCACCGACGAGAAGTCGAAGCCGAGCATCACATGCACGCTGGAGAAAGATGAAGAAAACGCTTGCCGCCGGCAGTGCAAGGAACGACGCCAAAGCTAAGTGCTCCGATCCTTTGAACAAAACCACAAACATAGAACGACGTCAGCCTTTGCATCCTCGGCGGCTCGGCTCGAAACCGCGCAGACACCCGCTCACCAATCGCATGCTAGCACTGCCCGATGCTCTACATCGGCTAGAACACCCCTATCCGAATCGTTGCCTGTCCATACCCGTCCGTCTTCGATCCATGAGGAGTCCGGAAGAACAACACCAGCTGCAGATCTGAAGCTGGACGGTCTCAAGTCGGTAGTAGATTTGTAGCTCGAGTGCTCGGTTGCCGTCATGTTCTCGTGGTGAGATTTTAGATGGGAGAGTTGGAACGAGTACAGCCGCATATGTGCTAGATTGACGGGCGCAATGATGGCTGTCCTTTTGTTTCCTAGCTCGGTGGAGAAGGGGAAGTGAGTCATGACCTTCTGCGTCTACTTGCAAACACAAAGGAGGCAAAGGTGGAAAAAGAAAGAAAGCAATTTCAACTTTGATATTTAAGTCTCAGAGGTACGTAAGAGTCTCTACACAAAAAGAGGGAAATATGATTAATTTTTAAATTATATTCCTAACTATATTATATTATAATTAAGTAGCTAGAGATATATTATGTGCTTTATTTCATTGCAACACATGAATACACCCGTTGTAACGTACGGGCACATTTGCTAGTCTAATACTAAAGCGGTAAAATTTCCTGTCACCCTAAATTTTCGTCCAACTTTAAGTGACTCGGTCTCGGTTATCAGCTCTAGCAAACTGTGTCCGTTTTTCTCCGTGAACAACCGTACGGACGGGAATCGAAACAGGCAACGTCCATGTGATTTTGTATTGGTACGGGTCAGATGCATGGAGCGTGCTCCCGGTTCCAAATATTTTTTAAAATAAAATATCTCACATGGGACCTATCTAAATGGAGTTGTGCGATCCGACGACCCAAAGAGCTTCATGTGTGTGTGTGCGCAGGGGATCACCAACGTGAATCCTTGTGCTCTGATTGGATTGCAGTGTGTACGTCCGGATCCGGCCATCTTCGGGGGTGTTAGATGAAAAAACTTTTGGAATTTGGCTACCGTAGCACTTTCGTTTGTATTTGACAATTAGTGTCTAATTATAGACTAATTTGGCTTAAAAGATTCGTCTCGTGATTTACAACTAAACTATGCAATTAGTTATTTTTTATCTATATCTAATGCTCCATGTATGTTCGATATAATAAGACGAAAAGTAAAAATTTGAAATTTTAAAGGCATGCCTTCGTTGCTTCCTGTGCTCATGACGAATTTGCCTGTGTTTAGATCCAAAATTTGGATAGCCAAAATACACTGTAGCATTTCGTTTGTATTTGGTAATAATTGTTCAATCATTAACTAATTAGGCTCAAAATGTTCGTCTCGTAAAGTACAACCAAACTGTGCAATTAGTTTTTGATTTTATCCACATTTAGTACTCCATATATGTATCACAAGTTTGATATGACGGGAAATCTTTTTTGCATAGTGCACTTTTCAATGGATCTAAACACACCCTTTGTTAGTGGGCCAGGGTTTAGTAATATCTCTGAGAGGCCAAGTATTCTTTTTGGGGTGTTTAGTTTCTGGGGTGAAAAATTATGGGGTGTCACATCGGATGTTTCATGGAATGCGGAAGAGGTGTTCAGATACTAATAAAAAAAACTAATTACATAACTCGCCTAGAAACCGCGAGACGAATTTATTAAGCCTAATTAATCTGTCATTAGCACATATGTTACTGTAGCATGACCTTGTCAAATTATGGACTAATTAGGTTTAAAAAATTCGTCTCGCAAATTTATCACAATAAGTGTAATTAGTTATTTTTTCGTCTACATTTAATACTCCATGCACGTGTCCAAACATCCGATGTGACGGGATGAATTTTTTTTTGGAGGAACTAAACACCCCCTTTATTTCTGAGCACGTCCTGATTTTCTCTTCTTTTTATATATACAAATAAAAAAATACAATATTTTTTGTGTCTTTAAATCCTTAACCCTCTCCTAATAAATAAAGACTTGTCTTTAAATCCTTAACCCTCTCCTAATAAATAAAGACTCAGCACTACTAAATTGTCATGTAATTTTTATTTTCATTGGAAATAGAACTTATTTTTATTAGAATATGGATGAGCCAATAGTTCCGTGAGCGGTCTGACCGTAAACTAAATCTTGAGCAGTCTATCGTCTGATCCAGTGTAGATAAATATCTCCAAACTGTACCCATATCTAGAAAAACTAAAATAACTTATAATTTGAACTAGAGATATTACATTTTCTTCCTCTTCCGTTACAACGCACGGACATATGTATAAACAGGGAAAAATCCCAATAACCTCACTGACCATTTTGCATTTAACTGTGTGATGTTTTTGTCAAATATTAATGGTGTGTGCCATTGCAGAGAAAAGTATATCACAATATTTTATTTCAACCATTTTTTCGTCTCATTGCAACGCATGAACATTTTTGCTAATAAAACAGAGGAGTCTTCTGTACACACACGGAAATTTGACACTGAGTTAGTAGTATATAAATCCACATACTATATTATAGTAATTCAATTATGTTGGATACATCGGAGCATGTACATATGTACCAAAAAAAAAAAGAGGTACTCCGTATATCGTGTGGGTGGTATAGCGAAGAATATATATTTCCTCAAGCCCACGTAGAGCGACCATGCATTTATTTATATAAAAATGGATGTACAGATTGAGGCCATGTTTAGTTCGCGAAATATTTTTGGAAAATGGTACTATAATACTTTCGTTGTTATTTGGCAATTAGTGTCCAATTATGGTCTAATTAGGCTTAAAAGATTCGTCTCGTGAATTTCGTCTAAACTGTGTAATTAGTTTTATTTTTTATCTATATTTAATGCTTTATGTATGTGTCAAAGATTCGATGTGACGGAAAATCTTAAAAATTTTTGCAAAATTTTAGCAACTAAACATACCCTTATTACCCTTATTACTGTAGTAAGATGCAAGAGTGTGTAGAAGAACAAGAGGCACCTTTGGTCAAAGACTTGACTTTGGCACGCAGTGCCCTCTCTCCCCAGCCCACCCACCGGCTTCCATCATCCAATCCGTGCCGCACAGTTGCGCACGTGAGTGCCTGGGAGCAGACAAGTCGCCAGGCACTGGCGGTAGTGGCAGCAGTAGAACTTTGACGAGACCACCAAAAGACGGAAGAAGAGAGAAGAATCGCACCCTCCTCCGTCAGCATCCACGTCCGCATCCGCATGACTCCACTCCGTCTCCATGCACGGGCGGGCCCTGGGACTGGGACCCGGAGCGGGCGAGCCGGTCAAGGTCCAGGACCGACAAGTCGCTGGCCGGCCACTTGCTGCCGGGTGCCGGGGCCTCGGACGGACGAACCAACGACCGATCGGTGCCGCGGCCCCAGGCTCTCGACACGACGCGCGGCGGGCGGCGGGCGCGCGGCGACTTCGCTAGTACTCCTGTACAGTACGCATCTTCGACGGGGTCCACGCGACGGCGACCGCATCCGCATCCAACCATCCAGTGCGAGTGCCGAGTGCGGGCCCGGCCGAACGGGACGGGACGGCATCCGCCCCGCCCGCCAGGCTTCGCGGAGGTGGCCCGGCGACTCCGTCTCGCACTCGCGCGTGATTCCGGCTACTTGTTTTCTCTTTTGTTTGGGGGCTGGGTTTCCCGCAGGCGCGTGGAGCGCTCCGGTTGGCAGGAGGATATTGTCGCGGTCACATGCTCCACGTGCCCTTTTCCTAATCGCACCAAACAACATTCTTGTGGGTTCATGGATCACAACATTCTTGTGCTTAGTTCATAACGGCATGATAATCATGTTCTTGCACTACTCCACGCTAGTGCACGACACCATTACCACATGTTCTCCAAGTCAATGGTATACATGGACACAAAATATTACCACTCACATCGTTTCTTTCCGTAAGACACGTGCACGGCCTAGGGTTCAAGCATTATAAATCTTTTGGCCCACAAGTAGCCTGCCAATTTGTAGACCGTACGTGTACGTACCACGTACGTATATTTGCAGCCGCCAGATTCATTCATACATACATGAAAGTGCTTGCATATAATGCATGTCGTCTCAAAGGTTCCGTTTAGAGCTCCCGCTTTGTAAGGCCCCGTTTGGATGGGAGAAATGTTTCAGTTTTTGATGAGAATCACCAGAATCATTTCTAAACAGTCTTTTCCACAAGTGATTTGAAACATAAACGTTTCACGGCTTCTGTATACACATGCGAAATGGTTGGAGGCTAGTTTCGCACAAATTCTCATCGCATTGCTTCTTACTTTTTTTGGTTCATTTTAGTGCAACAACTTACATGGTTTTTATTTTAAGTTGTCTCCATCCAAAAAAAAGTTTAGAATTTTTTAGCATATTTTTGTTTAAATGATTTTTTAATCGGAATCCGGATTGCCAGCCAAATGATTTTATAAAGTGATTTCGATTCATCACCAGAAACATTTCATGAAAGAATTCGAATCCAAAACGTTTCTGCGAGAATATGAAGCCCTACCAAACGGGCCCTAAGTCGTGCTATATTCTTAGTGCTGTTGTTAGTCACTCAAGTCCACACAAGATCGTCTTGATGCAATGATGCATTTAAGTGTTAGAACCTTTTCCTTTTCGCAAGACAATTCCAAGAAAAGATCGTTACTCCCTCCGCCCTAAAATAGTTGACGTTATGAGATTCAATTTTTGTCACAAATTAGTTGTCATTCTCACTTTCCATACACCTTTGTCTTCTACCAATACTTTCTTTTCTTTTTTTTTCAATACATCTCTATCTCTATTTCTCTCTATCTCACTTCTTATTTTTTGTGAACCACACCTTCTACTCCTCCAAAATTCATGTGTCCAAACTTAAAACGTTCACTATTTTAGAACAAAGGGGTACTTAATATTTACAAGGCCTTTCATATGAGACAAGCGTCTTAAAAGCTATTTTTTCCCTACTCCTTAGTTGTTTGGGCTTTCTATATACATACCTTTCGCTATGCCCTAAGTACCTCATAAGTTTTGATAGAGTATATCGCAATTGATTTTATTTGACCCCAAAATCAGACAAATATATGCTATACCATGGTAGAGGAAGGTCTCGAGAGATGGTTAGAATAGCGGAGACAATGAAGGGCGGGCAAAGAAATGAGGTGGTTATAGGTAGCGATTGTTGAAGGATATGTTGAGAAGAGTAGGAGATACATAAGTTGCTCAAATGAAAGTGGGAAATTGTTTTGTGAAACCAGGTAACATAGGTGGTGACTCGTAACTGTTGTATCGCTACTCAGTTTCTGTTAGGACTTGTTTGACTATACTCGTATTCACCTCAATCCACATGTTTTAGAGTGGACTTCGACACACGTGGACTAAGGTGAATACAAGTACATCTCTACTTCAACATTTGATTGAGTTGAAGGTGAACAGTACAACTAAACACAACCTTACTGGTGATCTTTTTCTTATGAAACCGGCAGCTAGCAACTAGTTTTATCCCTTTTTTACGGCCTTTCATTTACAAATTATAAGGTGTTTTGAATTTTCTAGATATATAAAAAAGTCAGAATAACTTATAATTTAGAACCGATGGAGTATCTAATATAATCCAGATTGTTTTGTTAGTTGTTTCGTGAAATCTGTGTGCTTGAAAAAGAACCAGCAGTAATTGATCCAAATCCAATGCAAACTAGGTAGGGCGACTAGTAACAATGCAAGTGCACTGAATGTGAATTATTTCCGTGATGATCGTGACAAAGCATAGCTAGGGGTCGAACAAGTTAGTCACTGACGCAGACAGTCTTGGATTCTGTGCAGTGCCGCACCTTTTTTTTTCCACTCGTGGAACAGAGTACAGCTCCACCCCGTTTCCTTGAAGTACTTTACTCTCGTAATAAATCAGCATAAGTCAAATTTCAACATAAGACAGTAGGGTAAAAAGAAAACCATGCAGATCATCACTAGATTCCAGGTGACTTTGCATTGCGGCGGCGTACCAAGGCCTTGTTTAATTGATGAAAAGTTAAAATTTTTCTAACTCTAGCACTTTCGTTTGTATTTAACAATTAGTGTCCAATTATAGATTAACTATGCTCAAAAGATTCGTCTCGTGATTTAGAACTAAACTGTGCAATTAATTATTTTTTTACCTACATATAATGCTCTATACATACGTGTAAAGATTTAATATGACGGAGAGAGTGAAAAGATTTCAACTTTATCCTTCATCTAAACAAGGCCCAAACGTGGGAAATGTGAAGACGGTGCTGCAGAGCTTAAATTCGGTTCATGCACCACTGCTCCCTAACCAGCAAAGGTTCAGATTTCAGAACAGGGCCGTGGCGGCTGCGGTCCAGTTCACATGTACGTATACTACGTGATCAAATGGGCAGCAGCAGTAGTGTACTAGTCCGATACAGCTTCTCTTGATGTAAACTGCGGCGATTAACTAGAACCGGATCCTGTTGACTCCGGGCCTGTAAGTAGTCTGGTCAAGTTAGGAGAAACATGGATTAGTACTCTACTACCACGAACCATAAATTTGTCTGAAAATCATTTTTTAATGTATAGCTATAGGCACGACCACGATGTGAGATGAATTTCTTAACGGTTTCTTCTACGCCATCGATGATGAGAGGAACATCACAGCCAGTTGTGCTGCCTTCCTTTTACATGCCTTTGATGCCCGTCCTGCTCTTGTCAAAAAGCGGAATTTCCTCCGGCCAATCGAGTCCTCTGTTTTCAACATCATGGGATCCCGTACTCGGATCCTACTACCTTTTCTTGTGGATAATTTCAAGACCTACTAGTATTTGGTAATCTGGCCTGCATGCATTATCGATATGAACCCTGTTCGTTTGAGTTTATTCAGCACTATTTTCAGTCAGACAATAATATTTTCTTCTTACAATATATCAGCATAAGTCAAATTTCAGCATAAGCGAATAGGGTGAATGATCTTGAACCTGAAGAAACGTGCCCCTTTTGCAGGAAAAGATCAACACGTCCGACCTCGTCTCTGTGGTTTCCCCAACTTCACCCATTCCGTCGTCCTACTCGACCTCCTCCGGACTTCGGTCGTCTAGTTGTTGGCTGCCTGCCTTCGCGCGAAGAGATCAAGCCAACTTGCTCTTGGTAACGAGCAGGCCCCGCGCCAGGTCCAAGTCCTGCCTGCAGCAGCCTGCAGCCTGCTGCGAGTGTGTCGTCCTTGTCGTCAATCCGGAGTCTCCGACTGTCCCTCTGCCTGCGTGCCGGGTCCAGGTCCAATGAATATTTCGTGCCAACATCACACCGCGAGGTCTCTTCTTTTTTCTAACCCAAAACCTGAAGAACTTGCCGGGCTAATTGCGTACGTAATCAGTATGATGGTTCGTCAGCAACCTCCCTCCTGCGAGGTGGCAGCTGGCAGGTATCGACCACCTGATGCCCTGATCGTATCACTCCGGGGGTGTATTTAGTTCGCGAATTTTTTTTTTGGCTTTGGCTAACGTAGCACTTTTGTTTGTATTTGTCAATTAGTATCCAATTATGTACCTATTAGACTTAAAGATTCGTCTCGTGGTTTTCTACCAAACTGTGTAATTAGTTTTTTTCGTCTACATTTAATGTTTCATACATATATCAAATATTTGATGTGACAGAGAATCTTAAAATTTTTTGGAACTAAACATGACCTGGGTTTTAATTAGTTTGGGGAGACCGTGTGTCGGGCAGGCAGCAGCCAGCAGGCATGATCGAAGATCGAACCCAACAAACATGTGTGTCTGTTTTTATATACCCTAATATACGTGCCCGCATGACCAATTGACCGAGATTTAGGGCGTACAAAGCAACTCCAACAGTTTGGGATTTTTTGTTTCCCAAATCTTGGAATTTGGCAACTCCCCAAATGTTATGGCAAAGGAAAAAATGGCCCCATCTCCAATAGTTTCCCATAATTCACTTGGTAAATGAAAAGTTGGGCCCACGATGTTGTTATTTGCTGCGGGATTGAAGCGTGTCGCCCGAATTCCTTCGCGTCATCGCACCAAAACGCCGCCGCCGCGCCCTTCCTTCGCGCGCGCGGTTCCTTTGTAGCGTATGGACTAGCAACATGATCATCATTTAACTGAGTTTCTTGCGTCATCGGTAACGAGAGGTCGTCCAAACTAGCAACATGATCATCATCTCCCGTCAACGTACCTGTCCAAATTCCACCTCTTCCAATTCAACTATTCTACAAAAAAAATTACAAATGCAAATAAACCATTTGTACAGTATCATCTGCTACTTCTGTGATGTGACCGAGAAGATAGATCACAGCAGCAGCAAATTAAAAAACTATCATCTACTACTTCTGTGATGTGACTGAGAAGATAGATCATAGCAGCAGCAAATTTAAAAATGAATTGAATACATGTATACAGTATCATCACGTCGGCCATCATCCAACAGCGGCAAAACCAAGGCATAGCAGCACATACGTCGGCCATCACCGGGGCATAGCGATGCGGAGTCGAAGACCAGCGCGCATATATGCGCGCTGTGGACAAGTTTTTGCCAAGTTATCAAAGATGGGAGCGGAGATGGAAAACTGTTGGACAAGAGTTTTTATGAATTTGCTAAAAAATAAAGGATGAGGAGAAGGGATGGGAAACTGTTGGAGCTGCTCTTACGCCCTCCCAGGCAAGCTGCCCGCCAGGACGGACAGCCAGGTGCTAGATGTGTGTGTCTCTGGTTTTTTTTCTTATTTTTTTTAAAAAATCCTGATAACAGAGTTCCAACAAATGTAGTCCCCCAAATATGCTAAACATAAAACCTTTTGGAGTTAACCGAGTTGGAGATCTCGTTGAGAGCTCTAACTTTGATATAAAAGTACCTTCGTTTGATACGATAAAAAAAGATATTATATTTTTTAATGCAACAAGCGCTAGTATGAGATTAATATCGTGCTAAAATTTTATATTATTTTTTTGAGTATCTTAACAACTGCAAATGTGAAACTCAAAACTATAAAGTTGTAGATCTCATTGAGAGTTGTAACTTTGATGTGAAAAGTATCTTTATTTGACACTATACAGAAAATATATTATTTTTCTAAGAGTTAAGATTTTTCAAAGGTTCAGTCTTGTCACGTCACTTCTGGTAGCACAACGTAACAATATTGTCACGCTGGTGTCGCAAGGTTTTCCACGTTAGAAACATCGTCTAACATGGCAGATGTTGCCGCGTCAATGCATCAATGTGGCACGACAACATTATTTGGTCGCGCCAGCGGTACTGGCACGACCAAAAGGGTAAGGTCCATAAAAATTTTTTAGAAGCGATTATTATAAAAATAAAATATTGGATAAAAAGGATGAAAAAATAAAAAAATATACCCCGAATTTTATTGAAGGCGTATATGCTTACGCCCTACCCAGGCAAGCTGACCGCCAGGACAGCCAGGTGCTAGATGTGTGTGTCTGTGTTTTTTCTTTTCAAAAAAAAGATCCTGATAACCGAGTCGCAGCACATGTGGTCCCAAATAAGTGAAACATAAAACGTTTTGGAGTTAATCGATTAGCTCTGTTTCCCAGCTAATGAAACATCCTACATACGGTCAGAGACCAGCCAACAAGAGGGGTGCGGGAGTCAACAAGCTAATCCTCCCAAAATGCAAGCTAATCCTCTGTAATCTTCTGGTGTTTTTCGTTTGACCCCGGCGACCCTTTCCCTAGCCCGCCTTTACCAAGCGCTGGCCTGGCCTGCCCTGCCCTGATGATCCAGTCCGGCGGGGCCCCAGCCAGCCCCGCCCGGCGGCCGCCCGCCACCACACTGCAGTCCAGAAGAAGAGATTAGTTTAGGTTAAGCGACAAATTAAAACTCTCGCACCACGCCTAGATCACATCGACGACCAAGACGACGACGGAGGACAAGCAGGCCTTTTGGCCCCGGTCCCAAGTCCCAACATGCTTCGTCTCCCAACCAGTCCCCCAGCCCCGGAGCTAGCCGTCGCTCTCCGCCCAGCCAGCCAGCCAGCCTTCTCACCAAACTAGCAGCACGCACATGCCTGATGCCTCCTCCACCTCCGCTGCCTATATATTCGCCTTCCTGCAGCCATGCCCCCCTCATCCATGCACAAGCGCAACTCCTCAGCTCCTCCTTCCTTGGCTGTACGAGTAGCCGTTCATGTCATCTGGGTTGTACGCGATTGAGGGGCTAACGATTCTTGCGGGGGCGACGGCGGCGGACATGGACCCGTGGGTCGGGCAGCCTTCCCTGAACCTCGACCTCAACGTCGGCCCTCCCACGGCGAGGCCGGCGATTCCGGCGAAGACCAAGGTCTTGGTGGAGGAGAACTTCTTCGCCGTCAAGAAACACCGAGAGGTATGTAGCTAGGCGCACGATCCGTCACTGGATTACAAACGTTGGTATGGTACAGGCGTGAGCGGTTTGCTGATTTGGGGATCGGAACTTGCTGGTTACATTACAGGTGGAGGCGCTGCAGGCGGAGCTCCGGCGCGTCGGCGAGGAGAACAAGCGGCTCAGCGAGATGCTGCGGGCGGTGGTGGCCAAGTACACGGAGCTGCAGGGCCCGGTCAACGACATGGTGGCCGCCGCCGCCAACCGCGGGTCCTCCACCACGTCGGAGGGCGGCTCCGCGGCCTCGCCGTCCAGGAAGCGCATCCGGAGCGGCGACAACAGCCTCGACACCGCCCAACACCATCACAGCCGCAAGCCGTCGTTGCTGTCGCCGTCGTTGGCGACCGCCGTCGCGGCCCACGAGCAGACGGAGTGCACGTCGGCCGCCGTCAGCGTCACCGGCGCCGCCTTCCGGCGCCCCGTCCGGGAGTGCAAGCCCAAGGTGTCCCGGCGATACGTCCACGCCGACCCCGCTGACCTCAGCCTCGTAAGTAACGCGCGGATACATACTCTGACAAGCAAGCCGTCTCCGACAAGCAAGCCTCGTACGGTCAATTAACTCGTGCTGCTTTAAACACGAAACAAAACAGGTGGTGAAGGACGGGTACCAATGGCGGAAGTACGGGCAGAAGGTGACCAAGGACAACCCGTGCCCGCGCGCCTACTTCCGGTGCTCCTTCGCGCCGTCGTGCCCGGTGAAGAAGAAGGTGCAGCGCAGCGCGGACGACAGCACCATCCTGGTGGCCACGTACGAGGGCGAGCACAACCACGGCCAGCCGCCGCAGCACGACGGAGGCAGGGCCGCGAGGTCGTCGGCGCCGGCGCCGGCGCCGGCGCCGGAGGCGGGCGAGGCCGTAGCCGTGCGACCGGCGGCGGCGCCACTGCCGCCGCCGCCGCAGCAGAAGCAGAAGCAGAAGCAGAAGCAGAAGCAAGAGGCGGCGACGATGGGGCCGTCGTCGGAGGCTGCGAGGAACAACCTCGCGGAGCACATGGCGGTGACCCTGACCGGGATTCCCGAGTTCAAGGCGGCGCTAGTCAGCGCGCTCTCCGGCCGGATCCTCGAGCTCTCCCCGATAGCATAGAGTGCTTTGATGTAAAGCAAGAGACTCAAGGGACAGATTTTTGGTAAAATTTATGTAGCACTTTTCGTTTTTATTTGGTAAAATTTATCTAATCATAGACTTCAAAAGATATATTTACAGATAAATTGTATAATTAGTTATTTTTTTTACCTATATTTAGTGCTCCATACATGTGTCAAAGATTTGATGTGATAGATACACCATAAAATTTTTTTTTGGCTCTTTTTGTTATATATATATATACACACACGCAACACTATTTTGAAGCCTAGGCATTGAGTAATATTGGCTGTGTTTAGGCTGCGTTTAGATGCAAAATTTTTTGCAAAACGGCACTGTACCTCTTTTCGTTGTTATTTGGTAAATATTGTCCAATCATGGTCTAATTAGGCTTAAAAGATTCGTCTCGTCCATTTCGTCTAAACTATGTAATTAGTTTTATTTTTTATCTATATTTAATGCTTCATGCACGTGTCTAAAGATTCGATGTGACGGAGAATCTGAAAAATTTGGCAAAATTTTTTGGAAACTAAACAGGGCCTTAGTTTCACAAAAAAAGCACTATGCAAAAAAAAAGATTCCCTGTCACATCAAACTTGCGATACATGCATGAAGTACTAAATGTACATGAAATCAAAAACTAATTGTACAGCTTGGTTGTACTTTGAAAGACGAACGTTTTGAACCTAATTAGTCAACGATTGGACATTATTTGTCAAATAAAGCCAAAACATGCTACAGTGCATTTTTCACCCTTTTCAGGGAACTAAACACAGCCATTGATCACCTCGGCGGAGCGCCGCCACCCTTCGACGAGAAACAAATACCGGCGTATTTAATGTGACGCGCTTTTGTTGCTGTAAATAACTGTCGTCACTGCTAGTCACCAGCGTATTTATTGGGAGCATCTCCAAGAGTTTGCCAAATCAACTTGGCATCCATCTATTTTTAGCAAAACAGAAAAAATTGTGCTCCAACAGTTTGGCATCCAACTTGGCAAATTTTAGCAACTTGGCAAATCTCCCCCCTCCACGGGCATATTTGCGCGCTGAGCGCGAGCGCGCATCCGGCTTCGCGTGCGGGGCTCTTCGTAGCGGGGCTCTTCGTTCGCTTAGCGGGTCTCTTCTTATTTTACCAAGTCCAAATGGCAAACTCTTGGGGAGAGTCTATTTTGTCACTTGTCATATATTTTAGCAAGTTGCCAAATCACGATATTTGCCAAATGAATTTTGGCAAACTCTTGGAGATGCTCTAATAAGTCACCAGCGTAATAAATACAAATCCAAAATTTACATCTATAAATAACTGTCGTCCCTGCTAGTGCCTCGCCGTGCTCGACCTTCCCATCTACGTAGGGTGGCGGCCCCGATCCTCCCCATCCCGACGGTGGTCCCGGCGGCCCTCCTCCGTCCCGAAGGCTGCGGCGATGTCTCCCTCCCGGCCGGAGGCGCTCCCTCCCCTCCACCGCAGTGGTCGACGGCCTTTCACCGCCGGTGCTCGTCCACGTGAGAAGAGCAACACCAGGCTCGCCGCCTGTGCCCACCGGTGCCGCCATCACCTGTTGTGCCATCGATTCTTGTCCAACGGCGAAGCTCAAAGCAGAGGTGGCGGCGGCGGCGTAGCCTTCCCCACATGGATCCGCGTCAATGCGCCCCGGCCGTGCCGATGCAAACGTGGCAGCCCGCCACGACCCCGATGGCGGACGTCGCCCCCAGCGGCTTTGCGTCTCGGCTTCACGACTCGTCTCCGTATCGGTGAGTGTGGCATGTTAAACAAGTCATGAACGTGTGTTCATCCTCATCCTCTCGGTAGGTTAGTTATCTAGGATAGACTATATCATGCTTGTATAGCAAGTAACTTGTAACACAAGATGTACTCCTAGATTGTTGCTAGGTTGTTGTAAGCGCCACCGTAGGGGCTTTTCCTATGCTATATTAACACGAATCCGGACGCCCCAAAGGGCATCCCGTTCCACCCATTTTCACATGGTATCAAGAGCCTTCTTCCCAACGGAGAATCTCCATGGCGTTCGCTTCCTCTTCCTCCGCGCTTTCTGCTGCGCTTTCCCTCACCACCTTCCTTCCACCAGTTTCCGAAAAACTGAATCGCACAAACCACCAGTCATGGAAAGCACAGATCCTTTCAGCGCTTAGAGGAGCACAGCTTGCAGATTGGCTTGAGGCTAATGTTGAGCCTCCGACCAAGTTTCTGCCGAAGAAGAAGCCCGACGACACCGATGAAATACCGGTGGCGAATCCCGACTACGCCACCTGGGTGGCAAAGGAGCAGACGGTGTTGAGCTACATTCTCACCAATCTCTCCAAAGAGATCTTGGGCCACGTCAACACGGAGGTCACGGCACGCGGCGCCTGGAGGACCATTGAGGTGTTGTTCGCATCTCAATCTCGCGCCAAGATCATCAGCACGCGCATGGCGCTTACATCTGCCACCAAAGGTACTTCTTCAATCAGCGAGTACTTTACCAAGATTAAAGGCTTGGCAGATGAGATGGCGGCAGTGGGGCGCAAGCTTGAAGATGAGGAGTTTGTCTCCTATGTCCTGTCGGGGTTGGATCTCGACTTCGACTCAATCGTGTCAGCTGTGACATCTCGGGTGGAGGCAATCTCTATTGGCGAGCTGTACACGTAGCTTATTGCCCACGAGCAACGTCTGGAGATGCGCAACGGCGGCGGTAATCAACCCTCCGCAAATCTTGCCACAAAAGGCAAGAGTGGCGGCGGCAACAACCAGCGTGGCGGCCGAGGTGGTGGCGGGCGCAATGCTGGTGGGCGTGGCAACCGCGGTGGTTTCGGCCGTGGTGGCAGTGGCCGTGGCTCCTCCTTCGAGCCTGGAGTTTACTGTCAAATCTGTGGTAAGGAGGGCCACCCTGCTCACCGCTGTTTCAAGCGGTTCGACTCCAACTTCAGCGGGCCTCCTCAGAAGTCGGTGTCCACGGCGACCACTTCATACGGGGTGGACACGAACTGGTACATGGATACTGGTGCCACCGACCACATCACCGGTGATCTTGAGCGGTTGAGCTTCCGCGACAAGTACAACGGTGGGGAGCAGGTGCATGCTGCCAACGGATCAGGTATGGACATCATGCATATTGGTCATAGTACATTGTGCTCCCCTTCCACCAATCTTAGATTGAATAACATTCTTCATGTTCCTAAAGCCAAAAAGAATCTGTTATCTGTTCATCGTTTTACAAAGGATAACAATGTCTTTCTTGAATTTCATCCACACCATTTCGCGGTAAAGGAGGAGGAGACCAGGAGAACCCTTCTCAGAGGCAGGTGTGAAGGTGGCCTCTACCCGCTGCGATCATCTACAAATAAGTCTTCAATGAATAAGCAAGTCCTCGATGTTGCTAGGCCGACGACATCTTTGTGTCATAATAGACTAGGGCACGCTTCATTCCAAGTAGTGCAACGTGTTCTTAGTCACCAAAACATTTCTTTAGTTCAAGATTCGAATAATGGTCATGTGTGTAATGCATGCCAACAAGGCAAAGCTCATCAATTGCCTTACTCACGGTCGACACACGTTTCAGCTAGACCGTTTGATTTGATTCATTCCGATGTATGGGGGCCGGCACCAACTTCTGTTGGACGGCAAAACTATTATGTAAGCTTCATAGATGATCACAACAAGTTTGTTTGGATCTATCTTTTACGTCAAAAGTCTGAAGTTTTTCAAGTATTTCATGATTTTCAAAGTTTGGTTGAGCGATAGTACAATAAGAAAATTCTAGCAATCCAAACCGACTGGGGAGGGGAATATCAAGCCCTGAATTCCTTCTTCCAACGTGTTGGCATCACACATCGTGTATCATGTCCCCATGCTCATCAACAAAATGGAATAGCCGAGCGTAAACACAGACATATCATAGAAGTTGGTCTCACACTCCTATCCCAAGCCTCCATGCTGCTAAAGTTCTAGGGAGAAGCTTTTCTTCATGCCGTATATCTAACTAATAGACTTCCATCTAGAACCCTAGAGGATGACACACCTTTTTTCGCCTATATGGCAAGGATCCAGATTATACCGACCTCCGGGTCTTTGGCTGTGCATCATGGCCGAATCTTCGGCCATTTAACTCAAGGAAACTTGATTTTTGCTCTAAACAATGTGTTTTTATCGGCTATAGTCATCTTCATAAAGGGTTCAAGTGCCTTGACCCAAAGGAAGGACGCGTCTATGTTTCTAGAGATGTTGTCTTTGATGAGTCTATTTTCCCATTTGCTTGCCTTCATCCCAATGCCGGGGCAAGGCTATGGGCTGAGCTCCTTCTTCTACCCACTCATTTACAAAATCCAACCATTGATTCGGGGGATGCAAATGTCTATGACTGTAGCATGGATGCTTCTGTATCTACTAATCCAGATCCAAGGTGTGCAGGTACTGGAGACGCAACAGGAAAAAATTCGGATCAAAATCATGTGTTTTTCAGGTCCATGGCTGATCTCCAAGGGCGTCATCACGTGTGTGCCCGCGAGGGGAACAGCAAACGGCCAGAGGTTGATACGCCTGGCTCCGGTGCAGCGCCTGCCGCAGCATCGTCTCCGGGATTGGCGTCAACTACCTCGTCTGCGTTGCGGTGCGTGGGAACAAACACTGCCGAGATCTTCCAGGTAGGATCTTCTGCGGTGGAATCTGCTCCAGCTACTACTTCTCCGTCGCGTACATCGGTTACAGCTGATCCACGCGGGGCACAAGCTGGCGAATCGGTTGGATTAGCTGTGGCGCATTCCGGATCCGGCGAGTCACCGAACTCTGTGGTCTCATCTTCTGAGGATGCAAGGCCGGTCACACGATCACAGCATGGCATTGTCAAGCCCAAGGTTTACACTGACGGCACAGTGCGATGGGCGATGCGTGCCGAATCTGTTGATGCTGAACCTTCATCCATCAAGCAGGCTCTATGTGATCCACGGTGGACAGAAGCAATGAATCTTGAGTATGAAGCTCTGTTACGGAATAAAACTTGGAAACTAGTTCCACGTCCTCAAGGCAAAAACATAATTGGTTGTAAATGGGTTTACAAAGTGAAGCACAAGGCTGATGGATCAGTGGATAGATACAAGGCTCAGTTAGTAGCGAAGGGGTTCAAGCAAAGATATGGCATAGATTATGAGGACACGTTTAGTCCAGTTGTGAAGGCAGCTACTATTCGCCTCATTTTGTCAATAGCTGTCTCCAATGGATGGTCTCTACGTCAGCTAGACGTCCAAAATGCTTTTTTGCATGGTGTACTTGATGAGGAAGTTTATATGGATCAACCCCCCGGCTATGCAGACAAGGCTCGTCCTGGTTATGTATGCAAATTGGAAAGGGCTTTGTATGGCCTAAAGCAAGCTCCACAAGCTTGGTATGCGAGATTGTGTGGAAAGCTCATTTCCTTAGGGTTCAAATTGTCCCGAGCAGACACTTCGTTGTTTTACTACAACAAGGGTGGACACACACTCTTTGTGTTGGTATATGTCGATGATATCATTGTGGCAAGCTCTTCTCTTGATGCAACCAAGGCGTTGCTCTCTGATCTACAACATGATTTTGCTCTCAAAGATCTAGGGGATCTTCATTATTTCCTAGGCATTGAAGTGAAAAGAGACTCACATGGGTTGATTTTGTCACAAAGCAAATATGCAAATGATATCTTGGCTCGGTCTGGAATGGACAAGTGTAAGACGGTTGATACACCACTCGCTAGCACACAAAAGCTTAGTGTTACTGATGGTGAGAAGCTTGGTGAAGAAGATAGCACAAGATATCGAAGTTTAGTGGGTGCCTTGCAATATCTCACATTGACTAGACCTGACATAAGTTTCTCTGTCAATAAGTATGTCAATTCTTGCATGCTCCCACTACAACACATTTTAGTGCTGTCAAAAGGATATTAAGATATGTGCATGGAACAAGCAAGTATGGGCTGCGTATTCGCAAGTCAAAGTGCAGAATTGTTAGTGCGTTCTCCGATGCGGATTGGGCAGGAGATGTTGATGATCATCGCTCTACGGGAGGCTTTGCAGTTTTTCTTGGTGAAAATCTAATCTCTTGGACTGCACGAAAGCAAGCAACGGTGTCACGGTCTTCAACTGAGGCTGAGTATAAAGCACTAGCAAACGCTACGGCTGAGATGATGTGGGTACAAAAATTATTGACAGAGCTTCGTATTCCTCATCAAAGAGTGGCTCGGTTGTGGTGTGATAACCTTGGAGCCAAATATCTATCAGCTAATCCTATTTTTCATGCCCGGACGAAGCACATAGAGATTGACTATCATTTTGTGCGTGAAAGGGTGGCTCAGAAGTTACTTGACGTTCGGTTCTTTGCCTCTGGAGATCAGTTAGCTGATGGTTTTACCAAGGCGTTACTAGTGATGAAGTTGTAAAAATTTAGGCGCAATCTCAACCTTCATAGTGGCTGAGATTGAGGGAGGGTGTTAAACAAGTCATGAACGTGTGTTCATCCTCATCCTCTCGGTAGGTTAGTTATCTAGGATAGACTAGATCATGCTTGTATAGCAAGTAACTTGTAACACAATATGTACTCCTATATTGTTGCTAGGTTGTTGTAAGCGCCACCGTAGGGGCTTTTCCTACGCTATATTAACACGAAGCCGGGCGCCCCAAAGGGCATCCCGTTCCACCCATTTTCACATGGCATGTGTCCACCCGATTTCCTTCGCCTTCGTGCTCCAGCCAGGTTTGCCGTTCGTCGAATCCAGGAGCGTGGCAGGCGAAGGCGTCACGGCGGCAAGTGAGGGCGCGACATCGAGCAAGGGTGCGATGACACCGCCCCCTCCTGGCGGGCGCGATGCGAAGCGAATCTCTACATTCAGTGGCGGAGCCGGCGGTAATGCTTCTTCCACGGCACCGGCGGCGGCAGGCACCCGTCGGCCGTGGCAGTGCGTCCTCACCTGTCGTCCATGGCAGGCCTCAGCAACCTTCCTCACACGACGGGTGCAGCGTCCTTTGCGCGGCGGCATCCCTCCAACGACGGTTGAGCGTGGTTGCGCGTGTGAGCCGACGGGTGTGTGCGCGTGTGAGCCACCGAGCAAGCCACGGAGGGAAAAGCAACGGAGCGAGCGAGATTATCGCCATCGGTGTGGTGGACTGGTGGGGCCAGCGGACACGCGTCATGCGCATGGCCGGTGCTGTACGGGCGTGCGACTGCGGCACCAGCGCATAGAATTTTTATCCCCTTGCGTCCCGGCGTCGGAGCTCCGCGTGGTAAATTCGTTGGTCGCCTGCCGGTGCCGGTGCTCCATATATACCGATTGACCTGAGGCACCGCCGGGCCCGGAGAAAAGCAAGGAACCCGGTGTTTGACCTCCAAAACGTCGCCCCCCACGTCCTGCTCCCACCAGTATTATCAGACATCAGACACACTGTTCGGTCGCCGGCGACGGATCTGCACGGTGGCAGCGGCACGACCACCACCAGGCCAGACCTTTCCATGAGTGCGCTGGCGTTGACCTGCATACATACATGCAGTCGGAAGAGGTTAGCTGCTTGCCTGATTCCAAGGGATTAAACAGGAGTTTGCAGAGACATACTGCAACACCTTTGAGGTTGTCCTTGTACGTTTATGTGGATATGTGAAATGCCGGTGACCATGGACCATGGCGCGCCTCAGAAGTCAGAACCAGTCGAGAGCGCACGGCGCCACCGTACCTAAGCTCTGATCAACTCGGCAAGGTCAACCACCCGTAAACCAAAGGCCATGTTTAGATTGGGGGTGAAAAAATTTCATTGTACTGTAGCATTTTCGTTTGTATTTGATAATTATTGTTCAATTATGGCTTAACTAGACTCAAAAGATTCATCTCCTAAATTACAGACAAACTGTGCAATTAGTTATTTATTTTACTTATATTTAATGCTTCATGCATATATGTAAATATTCGATGTGATGGAGAGAGAATGAAAAAACTTTGGAATCAACCAGGCGCCCAAATAGAAATAGCACGTCGATCAAATACATACTCCCGGTTTCTTCAATTCGGTTGGTCAGTTCTTGGTTGCAAGGTCAACCTTCACCAGGCCAGGTCGATACGGCGGCGTAGGTATGGGACAGGATACTATTAGTACACAAACACAAACGAAAGGGAACTTCAAAAGTACGTATACTGTGTAAGCGAAAATAGAAGAAGAAAACTTCAACTCATGTTCTTTGTACTTCGGTCGTCGACGTTTCGCTGGGTAAGAGAAAACCCTTCTAGAGAATTGAATTCAGCACGCATTTGACCATCATCATCTTGTTGCGCATGCAAACATGCAATACAAAAGGAACAGTAGCTCCCTATGGGTGCGAGGGAGACGAAGACGACCAGCTCCCTCTCGAGAACAGCAGGGTCAGCTTTTGAATAACCAGCTGCATGCCTTCCTGAGCTGCTTTCTAGTACCATTCTATGATTAATGATTCTACTATATCGCCCGTTTCAAACCGTTATAACGCAATGGCCACGCACCACGAAGACGAAGAATCTATAATTCCCGTCCTCCCTTTTTTTTTGGTCCCCCGTATTTGCGGCCATAGTACTCAATGCACGAATACTACGGTGTTAATTAAACAACTAAACTAAACGGCATGCAGTTGTTCAGGTAGCATTAGTAGTTAGCACGCGGTGCGCGTTTCTGAAAGATGCAGCGCACAGGTAACACGTTTCACGTGCTCCGCGACGGCGTGGAGCCCGGCCGGAAAATAAATGTCACTAAAAAACTCAGGTTAGTAGTAATATTGTATAGTATTGATTTAATTACTCCTGCCAGCTTCAGCAAATTACTCACCCTGCCAAATTAAATCCTACTCGTAGTATAGTAACCAACGGATGTCGCTTGGCAGCATTAGCAGTTGTCCTGCATCATTGTTTGCTTGGCAGTTGGCACGGTGTTCGCTTCACTTACCACTGGCTGGTTTCTGAGTACTTCTACGTAAGCAGGGCCAGCAACAGCGGTGGCCGTCGGAGCCAACCGGAGCTGTAACCGAATCGACCAAATTATAAGAGCATAAGTACGAAAACAAGCACCGAAGCGCTTAAATTTTCAAACTTGAGCCCATATAATCCCGGTAGTCAATCGAAACCATGAAGGATTTCAAACCAAACTGCTTACAACTAGGATCGCATCATTCAACATACAAATCGTACGTTACATTTTACAAGTAGTTCCGAAATAAGTTTACACCACGGAGTAGCAAATATTACAAACCAAGTTTGGAAAGTAGCGGAAGCATAACACACACTAGTTGATTAATTACTGCCAGTCTTGTTGATCGACAACCCGCAAAAGCATGAGGAAAGTACATAAAGACGATCACGCCCTAGTGATCTAGTCATCATCACCCGCAGGGTGGAGACACGTCTTGCAGAAGCCTTGATAGAGCATATCATCTGCAACAGGAGGGAATAAACCCTGAGTACTGGAATGTACTCAGCTAGACTTACCCGTAAAAAACCAGAAATAAAGTGACACCAAGGATTATGCAAGGCTTACACAAGAGGCTAGCTGACACCACATTTGCATAAAGGCATAAGTAGTTGAAACTCATATAACCTGTACTAGCAGTTATTTTAGCATTTACCTGTCATCTATCTTAGCACCTGTACTAAACATGCACTTGATTATCATCAAACAATTATTCATATTATTTCCATAGCAGGTATAAATTGTGGCAACATTATATCATTCACTTAACCATCAGTTCAATTAATGAGATCTACGTTGCCGCTGCTCAAGTCAAGTGCTCACTAACCGGGAGCGACGGCGATTCGAATCGGATTCCTATCCAGCTGGAGGGGTATTTCTAACACTCACCGAGTCACGTCTGGCGAGGACTGCTCAGGTCATCTTTCGTACAGTTCAGGAATCGCGGGTCTGAATGATGTCGCGTCCCCAAGGGCGACACTCTGCCAGGTGATAGGGACTCTAACCCCCCTTGGTCTCACGCCAATGTCCCCAAGCACATCATTTCTCTCCTTCAAGATGCAACCTACCATTCGATTCCCGGCCTGAACCATACTACTCGACTTCGCGGTCGGAACGACTTATCCGGCCAACTAAGTGTTAGACTGCGTTCAACATGACTCAAGGACGTACAGCGAATCGGTCCTTAAACGACTCAGACGGGCATGGCTCCACACCCAAGACGTGAAGTGTCTTGCAGCTGTACCATCGAACTCCCGCCCGGTCTCAATTTTATTTTAAATCATGGTTCCATCACGATAGCCATAAGCCACTCGCGACCCAATCCTATCTCTCGGGGATGACCGGAAATCACCCGACTTCTACCGTACTAAGCAGGGCTAAGCATTGACACATGCCTAAACCTAATATAGGATTTAAGTACGATATCTGGACAAGGACAGGTAATATGCAGCAAGTGTTTTCATATAACTCCTAGAACTTAATGCAATAAACAAATAAAAGTACTAAAGATAGATTTATAAAATGATGGGTTCAGCATGCACCGGGGCTTGCCTTTAAGAAAAGTTGAAGGCCGGTGGTCCGGGCACTCCGGCAAGTCTTCAGCGGCGTCTCCTTCGCCGACTGGTTCTGTTGGCTCCTCCGGTTGGTTCTGCACCTCCTCCGGTATCACTTATTCGAATTCGAGGAGTGTTACCCCCTCCAGAACACCTATTGCATGAGTGCCTGATAAATTTCATGGATGCATAGTGAAAGATGCAGTATGCTTGGAATGAAATGCATTATACAATTTTAAAGCTCTATTCAAATCATTTCAAAAGAGTAGGTGCAAATTTCCTCTCCGGTAGAGACGTACTCACCTAATCTACTCAACCTAAGATAAAGCTGTTCTTCTTCAGTTAAGGCCCTAACACCTAACAATTACAAGAGTAACATTTCTTAGGATACCACACCACATCTAATCAACAAAATACCACAGTAAAACATTCTGGACAGCAGCTACTTGTTTTTATCATAACTGGAGATTTCCAATTCCAAAAGATATGATCTAAGACAATCTGGAAAGCCTAAGAAATGCACTACAATTCATTTTCAGACCTCAACCCCAAACTCCTAAGTTTTCCATGTCAAATTTCATAAGTTCCAGAATCTGTTCTCTCTAAACAGAGAGTAGCAGACTCTGGACTGCCACTTTAAACAGCAATAACTCTCAAACTACTAAGCCAAATGCTCCCAAATTTTGACACAAGCTAGTTTATCAAGTTTACTACAACTTTTGTATTTACAAGTTTTCCAGCAACCATATTTATCAAAGGTTAAACTTAGAAATACTACCAGCTGTCCAGAAAACCTAAAATTACAGGGATTAAATATTTATTGATGTGGCCAAAGTCCCCTAAGATCAAACTAATGTTACCAAAAGTTCACATGGGTTACAAAAACACCAGAAAGTAGGGTGTGACCACCTAGAACATTTATTTATACTCATTTCTTAATTTACTTACTTAATTAAGTGGAATTCTAAACATATATGTAAACTGCTCCTAAAATTCTATAAAAATTACAGGGGACTCTCTGACCCAAAAAGAGACCACTGTAAAAATTTGAACAAATTTTATTCACAGCAACTCCCTAAACAAAATTCACAAATCCAAAAGGCTGATTTTTGTATAATTAATACATCATATTGAAAAGTATCAAACAACAGATTTCATAATTTTCTTGAGCACTTTAGGGTACCAAGACATTCTCCAAAAAGTTACAAGAACATTGCACATGTAGAAAAATTACTAAAATTCATTCAATTATTTTCTATAATAACAAGATAGCCTTATAACTTGAAAATTACTTAAGCACTGATGCCCAAATTTTTACCAGAGCTAGGGCAAATATAAAGTAACCTACCCACCAAATTTTATGATTTTTGGGATACTACAGCTCAAGTTATATATTTAACAAATTTGCATGCATTTCAAAACACATTTGAAAGATCTATTTAATTCTCCCAAAAACTAAACATAACATACCAGATTTATATTTTTCTAAAATACTACACATCATGTAGATCCTAACAAAATTTATCTCATGATTTTTGGGCAAGTAAAACCCTAGATCTACATTTTCCAAACATTATCTAAAATTTGTGGCAATTAGAAAAAGAAATAAAAACTAAAATCAAATCCTGCTACCGGACCGGACTTCAAACCGACGCGGCCCAACTCTCTCAGCGTGGCCCGCTCTCGCGCGCGGCCCGCTACGGCTCCCGCCCGCGCGCGCGTACGACTGACCAGGTGGCCCCACCGATCAGAGAGAGAGGCGGAGGAGGGTGGCTGTGGTCGCCGGAACTCGCCGTCGGTGAGCCGGCCGGCGAAACCGGGTGAACGGGCATGACCACGTCATCGAACTACATTGATTGGTGGCAAGAACGGGGTGGCGGAGCAATGGAAAAGCACTCGCCGTCGGTCATGGCGGTACGGTGGAGGTGCGCGGCGGTACGCCGGCGACGGTGAGCTCCTACCGCCTCAACCAGACCCGCTCCAAGCTCCCCGGGGTCACTGGACAGCCGACTAAGAGAAAAGGAAGGGGTGAGAAGGGCTAGACCGCTCTGACCACGGCGGCCTCGAACTCTGGCGAGGTCCCGAACGCGGCCGTGGCGGCGGAAGCGAGCAATGTGGCCTCACCTTCCCTCAAACACTTCCGGAAACGGGTGGAGGTGGTAGAGGGGGACGCGGCAGGGTCGCTGGCGGGAGGAATTGAGCCGAGACGCAACGACGACGGCGCACGAGCGCGGGGAAGAGGCGCGGCGGCAATGGTGTTCAGTTTCTCCGCCTCGGTGAGCACCGCAGAGAAGAAAGGGGTTAAATGGAGGGAGTGGAGGGCAGCAGCAGCGCTCGGGCAGCATGAACGCGCCAGCGCGCTCACGAGTGGGGGCGAAGGCGGAGCATGGCGGCCACGTGGCGTTCGGGCCCTGTGCGCGGTCGGCCACGGCCGTCGGTGTTTGAACTCAATGTCCGATTCAGTCATCATCACACCGACTGATAGCGTGATTTCATCGCCCCACCGCTCGTGATCAAGGCTGATTCGGTGAGAGCCGTAGTTAACAAAAGTGTAGAGCTACGTGAGGGCTTCAACATTGCCAATAGGGTCATGAGCCAACTCGGCTTGGTTAGTAAGATACAACGCCCCAAAGTGAGGCACACGAAAGCTGAACTGAGTTTCAGTTAATTTCCCCGACTGAAACTCGATTTTTGAAGCACTCTAACTCATAAACCGTTGGGAACCAGGCTTGGGTGATGTTGACAATGTTGTAGAGCTACATGAGGACTACAAGTTTGTCAATATGAATGGAAGCTGGTTTGGCCTGGTTTGCAAACTACAAGCTCCTAAAGTAGGCCTCAGTAAAACTGGAGGGTCAATTTACAGACTTAGAAAAATTCTAAGTATTGAGGCCACCCCTCTAGCTGACTTGTGGGCCACTTTTGAGCATGTTCTGATCAATTTCATGAGATGGTCATATTGAGACTTTTGTTCCCCATAAAATTCCCTACAACTTTGCTTAAGGGTGCTCTTCCATGCAAGGTCTCTAAGCTAGACTTTTTAATTGGTCAAACTAGAACATCCTAGGGTCAAATGGTGGTCAACCATCTCTTGGAGGGCATTTTTGTAATTTTGACCAACATGAACCTTGCTCCAAGGGTTACCCTAAGTATAACTAAGGTGTTGTGGGGCATAATTGGTTACTCTACCTTTTTGTTACCCAACTATCAAGTATCCCATGATATGAGCCAAACAAAACTTCTAGAAACAATCACATGTGTTGCATCACATAAAATAACAAACATGAATGATGCATGCTTATGCTTATGCAAATGCAATGCAATTATAGAGCTAAACACTTGAGGTGTTACAGGAGCCGCTGAAACAAGATCAGATGGACCAAAAAAATTTTGCTATCGTGGATAGCCTGGCTGATCGGCGAGCGGTTCATCTTTGTAGAGTTTAAATTGGATGCCACCGACACCGTTACTAGAAAACTGTGAGCGGCGTTGCCGCGCTTGTCCATGATTTTCCCTGTATATACCAACATTCTTGTTTTTTATCATTAGTCGAATATGAGAATATTAAATATATGGCTTTACCAAGAAAATTATGGTAGTATTAATACATGTAAGGCCCAGCTTATGTAATATGTTTGTTTCAATAAAAATTAATTTTAACAGGTACAAACTTTTATCGTTCTTTTGGTTTGAGGCTCCACTATTTGCTGTCGGACGTCTATTTGTTAATGCTTTTAGAGGACCCTATTGATTTTGAGTCAAGAGCTATACTTGCTCATGTGGGTCAATGAACCCCTAGCTTCATTATCGAAGCCAGGTGAATGAAGTAACCCTGTTTTCAGATCAATAAAGTACGCCAGACGGCTTTCCTAAAAAAAGTAGAAGCCAATGTAAAAATCTGTCGATTCGATGTTACATGGTTATCCTATTGATGTTGTTCATCGAAATGACATTAAGATGAAGATGATGAAACGATAATGCTACTTAGCCGGCGTCCGTCCCGCGTAGGACGCGGCTAACTGGGCTTGTCACCGGCCCACATACAAAGTTCCTCAACGAATAAAACAGAGCGACATCATTCCTCATTTCGCATCGCTACTGCGAGCTCCTCCACCGCACACGGCTTCTTCCCCACCGCGCTGTGGCCGCGACCCTCTGTCCCCACTCCATGGCGGCCGCTCTCCCCACTCCATGGTGGCCCGAGCAAGTCTCCTCCCCTCTCCTTCATGGATCCAACCACCCCTCCTCCACGTGCATCTTTCTTCAAGTTCGGCGGTCTCCGTGTCATCCCCTCCCCCCCAACTCCATGGCTGCGGCGGCTCCGACGAGGTAGGTCGTTCCTCCTCTGGATCTGAGTCATCTTCTTCTTCTTCCTCCTCCTCCTCATCATCATCATCTGGATCAGAGGGACGTGGCAGTGGCTAGGGTTTCGGCGAGCTCTAGGGTCCTATTTCCCTCATCCCTCTAGCCAGATCGAAGGTGATGGGCCAGGGGCCGGAGCAGCTTGCACCTTGAACCCATCCCCTTGCTGTTTTTGTACGTTCTTTTTGTTGTTTTTCCGTGTTATAATTAGTGTTGGGATTGTTACAATAGAGGATTTTAATTGTTGAAATTACTTTTTTTTTTCAATAGGTGCGGTGACTTGCAGTTGCATGCATCGAGTTAACGTCACAAGCTTATAGTAGTATAGTACAGTACTTTACTAAAGAAAAGGAACTGATCTGACTGACCGGGAATCAAAGCTCAAGTGTCAAGATCTTCTCTAGATCCTGAATCTCTGCTTTTTCTCGGTCTACACGTCTCTAATTTCCCCTTACTTCTCTGTACTCTACATATACTTTACTTCAGTACACGTGGCCTGAACTGAACTTCTAGTAGTACTAACGGATGGACAAATCCAACACGGGTCGACAGTTCCAGAGTAAGTCCAGACAGCGCTACACGCTATATACTCCCACGGTCGCACTAGTACATACATACATACATACAGTAATTACACGTCACCGTCTCAACCGGACTAGTCCAACAGGTCGGCTCCAGGCATTTTTTGTTTTTTTTCTTTTCAGCCTTTAGTATGACAGTATCCCAGTTCCCTCCCCGGCCTCCTTTGCCAGTTGCCATACCAGACGAGCAACCTCTCACGTCAACGACGACGGGCGGACGCTCGAGCACGAGTGAGAAAACCAAGCCCAGGCAACAAAGGCGGGGGTCACCCGGTCAGCCAGCCCGATCGAAGCCCCCAAGGGCCCAAGCCGCCGCGGGAAAAGTAGGGGCGAAATTGACATGGGTTGAAGCTGAACCGGCGCTGGCGCGCGGATAAAAGACAACCGAGGCGACGCCCGCCGCCGTGTGAACGCACGCCTCCACGGCTCCCTCCACCACCCTCCCCGCGACGGCGGCTACTCGGCTGTCGCTTTCCACCCTGTTCCCTCAGCATAAGCGAACAGGCTTCCCTTCTTCCTGCGGCTACTACTAGACTCTCTCTAGAGGCAGAAGAGAACGGATCTTGCCTGCCACCCACCGCTAGCTAGACCTGCACGCAGACGCATTTTCCGTCCTTGCATTGGATTTGATTCTACGACGACCCGCGTGTCTTTGTCATGCATTGGTCCCTTCACTGGATAGACACTGTTAGTGTTAGTCGCCCCAGAACTTATCAACCCGCCTTATGCTCTGGTACAATATTTTTCTCTCACAACAAAACAGCACTAGCCGATTTATCAATCGCAAAAATTATCCAGCGAACAGGGTGCAAATCGATACTAGTAGTGCTAGTTATTTGTATAGTGGAGGATAGTAGTAGCACGTGGTCTCATTGCTGATTGCTTATTTACTATCTGTACTCTTGTTCTGGACCAACCGCCAGGACCAGGAGACTAAGAGCAGGTACAGTAATGGGTTTATAGCCAAGCTAATGGTGATGTGGAAGAGAGAAGGGATGAGAGAGATGAGAATTTGGCTCCTATGCAAGCACCAAGCTGGGCACGGAAGCATATGCATTAATGAGCCTAAGTGGCAAGTGTTGTGAGAAGGAGTACGTTTTTAAGATAAATAGGAGGCATTTATTGTATAACTTGGCTCTTGTAACCTGACTTATAAGGCCAGTCTCAATGGGAGTTTCATAGAGTTTCATGGACATTAAATATGCTGACATGGCACTGTATTGATGAAGAGAGAGATGATGAAAGTTTCGTGGGAGTAGAGAGAGTTTCATGGGGATGAAACTCTTCTGCACTGTTTTCAAAATATGAGTGTGTTGGAAACTGAGCCATGAAACCCCCACTGAGACTAGCCTAACCAAACAACTTGGCTCTGTTATTAACCGTGCTCTAATAAGACGACTACTACTTGTCAAAAGGCTGATCCGACAAATCACGTACTCCGATGCATGTAATCAATGCAGGCGCTTGACTAATCCAGTACGATAATTATCACGCAACGTGCGTGTCGTCGTCGTTGGAGTAGTAGTCGTGTTTGAGCGAGCGAGCGAGCCTGCCTATATTGTCTAATCTTGAATGCGTACGTATGCTACTGCACCACAAAATATAACGCCCGTTGCCTGCTAATCTTGAATTCGCACAAGTCCTTAGTCCTTACTATACGTACGGTATCACCAGGAACATGCCCCCTGTTCGGCTGAGCTAATCAGCACGGCTTATCAGCCGTGGAACAGTGTTTTTCTCTCACAGCAAATCAGTCACAGCCGACTTATAAGTAAAAAAACAGCCTGCCGAACAGGGCCATGGAATTCGATCCGTTTCCCACTACTCCCTCCGTCTCAAAACAATCGCACGTTTGCGATTCAAAATTTTGTCCCAAATTAAGTGATCAATTGGCACAAGGTTCAATGTATAGCAGCAGGTGACAAAAAAAAAAGCACAGTAGAATAGCCAGGCATGTGAACCAGTATATAATACAACAAAGACCAAAGAAACAAAAAAAAAAAGACTTTAAAAAAGGAAACCAATGGAGGGCTGCTGAAGTGCAGATGCTCGTCCACTCGTCACCTTTCTGTCTCTTCCAGCATAGCCACATCCAGGCTCCCATCCACACACACACTCATCCAGGAATATAGGGGCAGTATCATCATTTTACTCTTGATCTAGAATTAGACTGCTAACTTATTTTGGGACAAAGGGAGTAACTAATTAGCAATCTTTTTCAGTTGGGATCGTGCTCCTAACTTGTACGATCTAATTCTATCATTTCTTGCTCTCTGCTTGTTATATAGGGTTGTTTGGGAAAGCTCCCTACAATTCTAACACTCTTGCTACAGTGTTATAAGGAGCTAGAAATACAGCCCGTACTAATAGCTTTATTGGCTCTAAGTTCATTTAGATAAGAGATATAAATTAAATATGTTCTTGCTATAGTGACATGGAACAGTATATGAGAAGTATATTTGTAGGAGAATTAGAGTATCTCCAATAGACTGCCTAAACAGGCCCTCTGCTCTATATTTAAGTAGTGGACCGAAAAAATAAAAACTCCTCTAACATGCTACCTACTTGGCCCCCTAAATTTGTTGGCTATCCAAATACTCCCTCCTATCGTCATTTTCTTCCTTGCCACGTCCGACTCCACTGCGTTCACAACCGACCTTGGCTCCTCCACACACCAGGTGCCACCGCCTTCCAACCCTACCCCGGATCCTCTACACACGATCTCGCCTCCTCCTCATCTAGCGCCACTGCCTCCTCATGCAATCGTGACTCCTCCCCACACAATCATGTCTCCTCTCTACCTAACCCCTCCTCTCGGTGGCCGACACGCTGGACGAATTGTTTGTTCCCCAATCGTGCCGGTGTTGTGCATACATGAAGGAATTTGGGGGGGAGGCAAAAATAGAAAGAAACATGGTTATAGGTTGAAAGAGCAGGAGAAGAAGAATTTTTTTGAAGGGCTAGGATGATTTAGGAATAGCTTGGAGTTCCATTTAAAAAATAGAGGTCATGCATATTTTAAGCAGTAGCAATGGAGAGAGCAACAGAAAGGATGAGGCCCTAGAAAACAGAGGGGCTATGTAAACAAACAAGTAGGGAGCCTATTTTAGGTAGTGCTGCTGAAGAAGTGAGGATGAGTAAAAAGAGCTCTACGAAATTGGTCCTAAGTGTGGTGGTTTACTTGACGTAATGGAAAATAAAAAAACTACTACACGAGCTCCTAGACACAAATAGTCGGTCTTAGTCGTGCCACGCATGGATTTTTAAACACATATTCGTTGGCTTGCTAAACTCTCGTCGTAGCTCTTTTTCCCCATATGTCACAGACACATTCTTGCACTAAATTTCGTCAAAATACGATGATCATTTGTTCACTAGACCTTTTGTGGTACACATTATCTTTACTTGAAGTCAGTCGCGTTAAAGTAATTTGATATCGTCCAAATTTAACAGGGTTACACAATCAAGGCATGTTCCGCTTGAAATTATGATCAACCTGGTTGACAAAACATAATTATTAGGCAACAAAGTGTTTCCATTTCCATTGTCTCAGCTTTTCCCAATAGTGCTTTTGCCCACAAGAGTGTCAAACTACCCCTTCCAGAACGTGAGGTAAAGGTAAGGGCATGGCCAACGAAGGCAGTAGTGCAGTACTGAATATTAGCCCCAAATTAAAGTTGTAGGCTACATCGACATTGATGGAACAAGGTCTTCGTTCTCTCAACCCAGGCATACTCTTCTCTTTTATCCACTAGTACAAAAAGATGTCAGGTGTGCAAGGGCACAAGCTGAGAAAAGTGGCTCATCCTGTACTCCTCGTTCTTCCAACGCATATTTCATGTGCTGCCCTGACTTTTTGTCAGGTGAGGCAATAGGCTCCTCTATAAGAGCTTATGCGAGTTATTTTGCTTTTCCCCTCTCGAAAGCTCTCGTGCTGCTACAGTTGAAGGAGGGGGCGAAAAGAGGAGTCGCTGTCTCCGCCGGCGGAGCCGACGGTCTCCCTCGCCTCCGTTGGCCTTCGGGCCGCGAGGAGGTGGCGGAGACCGCTGCGCTCTTGCCGGTCGGAGGAGTAGGTCCTAGTAGGTCTAGGTTTTGGTGTCCGGTGGCGGCGGCGTCGAGACGGCGGCGACGGCGGCGTCACATCGGAATAAGGTCCTCTCGCACTTCTCCCCGTCTTGGCGGCGCGATGCTCCGGCGCCGGCGACGAGTGCGTGGAGGTGGGGTGCGGCTGTGCCGGCCTCTGTACAGGAGTCTGGGTGGCCTCCGACTCCGGCGCTTTGGTGGCGGCGGTGGCGGTGGCATCCCGCGTCAAGGATACAGCGACAACTGTGGGCGAAGTGGATCGTTGGAGAGTGGATCGAGCTTGTGTTCCCAAGACGCGTGTCGTCGTCAAGCTTCGATCCAAGTTTGGAGGAGCATGGGGCGTGACCCCGGCCGATGCTCGTTCATCGTCATCTTCATCCCGGCGTCCGCGTCGGGTGGCTTCTGCGGCTCCTCTCAAAGCTTCATAGCGATGGTGCTCCTCCAGATCTGGGCCAGCCAGGGCGGCTTCTTCTTCGACGGCGGCAATTGGCGACGAATCGACGGCGGCGGTCGACGACGACGGAAGCTTCTGGCGAAGACGGGAATCACTGGGTCCAGGGACTTTTCTGCAATTTATTTTGCTAAGGGCCTATGTGTAAGTTCGATGGTACAGGTGTCCATGTATCCTCCCCGTATGTACCTGTGTTTGTACACGTATTTGTACGTTTTCCTTATCTGGTAATACAGGTACTTTTATCAAAAAAAAAAAAAAAAAAGAGCTTATGCGAGTTTACGGGACCACTATCTTAGACAACAGGAATCACCGGTGCCTAAGTGAACTCTGGGCCAGTACGCCACGGTGTCGCGTTGGGCCTGGCCTAAAGACGAGGCAAACCGAAACGCTAGCTATTGTCAGAGAGCGACCCTGGTAGTAGTAGTTCAGTGGTATTGACGCCCGGCCCACGGATTCATTCACGTCCCGCGCGGTCCATGCGCGCGTCGAGTTCTTCCATGATGAATTGATGATTTGATTTGATTAGATTTGATGGTTGAGGTGAGAAGCAAGCACCACTTGCCCCGACCGTGAAAAAGATAGTCCAGGCGAGCACTCTTTCAATGCAAGAGAGCCAGCTAGCTGCCGGCGGCGTGAGGAAAATGGAAAGCTTGGTCGTTCTTCTTCTCTCTTCTTTCCACTCCACTACTTTCTCCTCGCCACGGCACTGCATTCATTCACCTTTTTATTTTGTCCGGACTCCAGACACACGATGCATGGACGTTGATGCATATCAGTTCGGTCAGGACTCAAGAGCTAGCTAGCTGGAGTATAGCTCCCTAATAATTCGCCGGCCGGCCGGTCATGGAGCTGTTAAAACTTCATTAGCGCGCCCGCCATGTCACAGGCATGCATTATTCTCGTACCCACTACTACGGCACTAACCATGGAGTGCCATGTCTGTCTATCTGTCATCGACATGCTGGGTAGAGAGGAGTTTTGATTTGTAAGGTGCGTTATCTGGGCCATCTCTCTCAGTCTGACGCTCGATCTGACCTTGTTGCCAAACAGTCAAACTGGTTGATTGACCAACCTCGTGATGAATCAGGACTACTACCAAACCATATCTAATACAGAGTACTTACATAGGGTTCAGCAAGATGTACTCTCTAGTCTCTCCGTCCACAAGAGAACGTAATTATGAGATCCGTTGATCAAATTAGCTTAAGCTTTGACTAAGTTTAGGTCGTGTTTGGATCGGTTTCAGATTCTTAAAAACCAGTTTTTGTCTCTAATTTCTAAAATCTAGATTCTAAGAAAAAACTGGTGGTGTGTTTGGATCCTCTGGTTTTTAAGAATATGTCTTCATTTATTGCTCTATGATGACAAGAAATTGACAAAATTTAGGTATCATCAGCTTCCTAATCGGCTCTTTATTTCATTGTGGAATGGAGATAACAACTGATGCACTTGTAGATTAGATATGTTTCCCCATCAGTAAATCGTGCTTGTCTCAGGTAGTAGTTGGTGCTGATTCAATCCTCATATATGCAGCTGCTTTTAACATTTGTATATAGCAAAACCTTATTAGAAGTGTTAGTACCTTTTTAGGAGAGGAGTATGTAGCAAAACCTTATTAGTCGAACGAAGTTGTTCTTTTGTTTTAGTAACTTGTCCACATCCTTTAGGAAATTAACCAAAACATGCCTCTACCGAAATTGAGAAAGTAACCATGAGCAAGCTAGAAGCTCTGACTTAAAATAGTCCGCTCCTACCTCCGTGTCAACGATGCACATGGTGTTTTGAGAAAGAGAACAAGCTATTTTGGCCTGTTTTCTTCGCACAAAAATTCACATATTATATTGACCAGTAAACCAGAGGAGTCATTCGTTGCTCTCTGTACAACGCAAAAATCTGATACGAGTTGGTATATATATAATCCCCATCATTTCGAAGAAGCCTACTATTCTTAGGCTAACTAACCTCTCATATATAGACACAAAAAATTATGATAACCTACGCCTTGCAGGAAATTAGTATAGTAATTCGATTATGTTGGATATGTGAGAACTTGTACATGTACAAAAAGAAAAGTATATCATATCATGTGGTTACAACGAAGAATATATATTTCCACAAGCCCACATATAGCGACCATTTGTATTAAAATGGGTGCATAGATTTATACGAACTGTAGTACGTAAGATGCAAGAGTGTGTAGAAGAACAAAAGGCACCTTGGTCAAGACTTGACTTTGGCACGCAGTCCCCTCTCCCCAGCCCACCCACCCAAGCTTCCATCATCCAATCCGTGCCGCACAGTTGCGCACGTGACTGTGGGAGCAGACAAGTCGCCAGGCACTGGCGGTAGTGGCAGCAGTAGAACTTTGGCCCTGTTTAGTTCCACGAAAAAAACACTATGCGAAAAAAAGATTCCCCGTCACATCCTTTGACGAGACCACCAAAACCAAGACGGAAGAAGAGAGAAGAATCGCACCCTCCTCCGTCAGCATCCACGTCCGCATCCGCATGACTCCACTCCGTCTCCATGCACGGGCGGGCCCCGGAGCGGGCGAGCCGGTCAAGGTCCAGGACCGGCAAGTCGCTGGCCGGCCACTTGCTGCCGGGGCGGCGGGGCCTCGGACGGACGAACCAACGAGCGGCCAAGTCCCACCTGCCGACCGGGGGGCCGATCGGTGCCGCGGCTCCAGGCTCTCGACGCGACGCGCGGCGACTTCGCTAGTAGTAGTAGCTTTTCCCGCGAGGCGGGCGGCAGGCCAGGCCCAGGCGGCGGCCGCGGCCTCCGCTCGCATCTTCGACGGGGTCCACGCGACGGCGACCGCATCCGCATCCGCATCCATGCAGTGGAATGCGAGTGCGGCTCGGCCGAACGGGACGGCATCCGCCCGCCCGCCTGCGCGGCCCAGCGACTCCGTCTCGCGCGTGTTGTCGCCCTTCTCTTTTTTGTTTGGGGGCTGGGGGCCGCTGGGGACGGACATCGGTTTCCTGAAGACGCGTGGCGAGCTCCGGTTGGCAGGAGGATATTGTCGCAGTCACATGTTCCACGTGCCCTTTTCCAATCGCTCCAAACAAAACAGGGGGCGCACCGCCAACCGACGCTCTGCTCTCCTAGTACCGTATGCTCTCATATTGAAGAAGCGCCTTTTCTGTTGTCAAAAAAGAAAAAAAAAGAAGAAGCGCTTTTTCATGAAACATGTGACCTCCATGTGGGCTAATGGAGCACAACATTCGTGTGCTTAATTCACAACGACACGATAAGCATGTTCTTGCGACACTCAGCGCTAGTAGTGCACAATACCACATGTTCTCCAAGTCAATGGTAGTATATGGACACAAAATATTACCACGTACTCCCATCGTTTCTTTCCGCAAGACACGTGCACGGCCTAGGGTTCAAACGTTGCAAATCTTTTGGCCAACAAGTAGCCTGACAATTTGCAGACCGTAGTACGTGTACGTACCACGTATATTTGCAGCCGCCAGATTCATACATGAAAGTGCTCCCATGTAAACATAATGCATGTCACAAGCAAAGGTTCCGTTTACAGCTTGCACTTCCTAGTGTAAGTCGTGTATATATTCTTAGTGCTGTTGTTAGTCACTCAAGTCCGTGCAAGATTGTCTTGATGCAATGATGCATTTAAGTGTTAGGACCTTTTTCTTTTCGCGAGGCAATTCGAAGGAAAGATTGTTACTCCCTCCATCCCAAATTAGTTGACGTTATAGGATTCAATTTTTTTCACAAATTAGTATTCATTATCACTTTCCAATGCATCTTTCTCTTCTACCAATACTTTCTTTTCTTTTTCTCATACATCTCTATCTCTATATCTCACTTCTTATTTTCTGTACACCACACCTTTTCACTCCTCCTAAAATCCTGTTTCCAAACTTAAAACGTCAACTGTTTCCGAAGAAGGGGTACTTAATATTTACAAAGCCTTTCATACGAGACAAGCATCTCAAAAAGCTCTTTTTTCTACTCCCTATATCCCAAATTATAAGTTGTTTTTTTCATAAAAAATTATAAGCTATTTTGGCTTTCTACATACATACCTTTCGCTATGCCCTGAGTACCTCATAAGTTTTGATAGAGTATATCACAACTGATTTTATTTGACACCAAAATCAGACAATACATGCTATCCCATGGTAGAGGAATGGCCTCGAGGGATGGTTAGAATAGCGGAGACGATGAAGGGTGGACAAAGAAATGAGGCGGTTATAGGTGGTGATTGTTGAAGGATAGCTATCGAGGGTTTAAGGTTGCTATGGCTTGTTTGACTGTACTCTTATTCACCTCAATTCATGTGCATTGAAGTGGATTAGAGTGGATTTCAACACACGTGGATTAGGGTGAATATAAGTACATCTACTCCAACACACAATGATTGAGGTGAATACGAGTACAACCAAACATGACTTTACTGGTGATCTTTTTCTTAATGAAACCAGCCGCTAGCAACCAGTTATACCCCCTTTTTTTTTACTCTCTTCATTTTAAAAATTTTAAGTCGTTCTAACTTTTGTAGATATATAGTTTTGCTTCGTATCTAGCTATATATTGTATCTAGATGATAGTAAAATAATCTATGTGTCTAGAAAAGTCGGACCGACTTATAATTTGGAACCGGGGGAGTATCTATTATGGCATAGATTTTTTTTTTGCTAGTTGTTTTCGTGAAATCTGTGTGCTTGAAAATGAACCAGCAGTAATTGATCCAATGCAAGAAGCTAGGTAGGGCAGGGCGACTAGTAACAATGCAAGTGCACTGAACGTGAACCATTTCCGTGATGGGCGTGACAACTTCACCCCGAGGGCATCTACAGCACAGAAGAAGCGAGTCACTGGTGGATAACCCAGCTAGTCTTGGATTTTGTACAGTGCTGCTCCTTTTTTGTTTTTCCACTCGTGGAATGGAACAGAGTACAGAGACCCCGATATAGAAACTTAGAAAGTCTATTATCAGGCGGCATGCATCGTGTCAAAAAAAAAAACACTCATGCAGTGATGCAGACCACTAGATTCCTGCTGACTTTGCATTGCGGCGGCGTACCAAATGTGGGAAATGTGAAGACGGTGCTGCAGAGGTTAAATTCGGTTCATGCACCACCGCTCCCTAACCAGCAAAGGTTCAGATTTCTGAACAGGGCCGTGACGGCTGCGGTCCAGTTCACATGTACGTATACTACGTGATCAAATGGGCAGCAACAGTAGTGTACTAGTCCGATACGGCTTCTCTTGCTGTAAACTGCGGCGATTAACTAGAACCGGATCCTGTTGACTCCGGGCCTGTAAGTAGTCTGGTCAAGTTAGGAGAAACATGGATTAATACTCTACTACCACGAACCATAAATTTGACTTAAAATCATTTTTTAATGTATAGCTATAGGCACGACCACGATGTGAGATGAATTTCTTCACGGTTTCTTCTACGCCACCGATGATCCGAGTACGTGTGCCTTTGATGCTGTGTCCTGCTCTTGTCAAAAAAGCGGAATTTCCTCCGGCCAATCCAGCCCTCTGTTTTCAGCATCATGGGATCCCGTACCCGGATCCTACTACCTTTTCTTGTGGATAATTTCAAGACTTACTTGCCCTGACTACACATATGGAGCATTTCTGCATTTGGTAATCTGGCCTGCATGCATTGATATGATCTTGAAGTTCAAGAAACGTGCCCCTTTTTCAGGAAAAGATCAACTCCTCCGACCTAGTCTTTGTGGTTTCCCCAACTTTACCCATTCCGTCCGTCCTTCTACATACTCGACCTCCGGATTCCGGTCGGTCTAGTTGGCTGCCTGCCCTGGCGCGAAGAGATCAAGCCAACTTGTTCTTGGTAACCAGCCTGCAGGCGCGCCGGCCAGGTCCAAGTCCTGCCTGCAGCAGCAGCCTGGTGCGAGTGTGTCGTCCTTGTCGTCAATCCGGAGTCTCCGACTGTCCGCCCCTCTGCCTGCGTGCCGGGTCCAGATCCAATGAATATTTCGTGCCAACATCACACCGCCAGGCTGCTCTTCGTTCTTTTTCTAACCCAAATCAAGAACCGGCCGGGATAATCACGTACCTAATTACGATTGGTCGTCAGCAACCTCCTGCGAGGTGGCAGGTCTCGACCACCTGGTGACCTGATGGGTTTTATTAGAGCCTCTTTAGTTCTAAAAAGCAAACCCAAAAAGTACTACAGTACCTGTCACATCGAATCTTACAGCATATGCATGGAGTACAGCGGCGGATCTAAGGGGGGGCTCCAGCCCCCCTAATGACTTGATTTAGCATTAAATCACTGTAGCAAAAACATCAAATCACCGTTAAATCTTCGTGCAAATCAACATCTCCATTGTTTTAGCCCCCCCTTCATTCTCATCCTGCATCCGCCACTGATGGAGTACTAAATATAGGTGAAAGAAAAAACTAATTACACAGTTTGATTGTAAATCACGAGACAAATCTTTTGAACCTAATTAGTCCATGATTGGACACAAATTGCCAAATAAAACAAAAAATGCTACAGTAGCCGAATCCAAACTTTTTCACCAACTAAACAAGCCCTTAGTTTAGGGAGGCCGTGTGTTGGGAAATGCACATTTGGGCAGGCAGCAGAGCAGGCATCATCGTCGAACCCAACAAATATGTGTGTCTGTTTTTATATACCCTCGTGCCCGCATGACTAATTGACCGAGTTTTGGATTTTTTTATTTTAAATCCTTTATATTTAATATTTTAATAATAATCGCTCCTAAAAATATTTTGCAGATCTAACCTTTTTTGTCACGCTTGTGCCGCTGGCGCGACATGTCACGCCACATGCATTGGCGCGGCAACGTCTACCATATTAGACGGCGTTCCCGACGTGGAAAATCTTGCCATGTCACTTCCGCTGGCGTAACATTATCGTTCTGTCGTGTCACGGTAGTGGCGTAACTGGACTGAACTTTTGAAAAAACATAACTTTTTTATACGACATCGGATGAAGATGAAATTCGTATGAAAATTGTAGCACTCGATGAGATCTACGACTTTCTAGTTTTGAGTTTTTTCATTTAAGGACATTAAGATGCTCAAAAAAATAATATAAATTTCAGGAGTGTAAGAATCGCGTACTATTGTCGCATGAGAAAAATAATATATTTTCCGTATGGTGTCAAATGAAGATACTTTTTACATCAAAATTGTAGTTCTCAATGAGATCTACAACTTTATAGTTTTCAGTTTTTTACTTTTGAAGTCATTAAGATGCACGAAAAATTAATATAAAATTTCATCAGCATAATAAAACGTATAAAATTTCATCAGCATAATAAAACGTAGAAGCGTTTATCGCATTAGAAAAATAATATCGTTTTTGTACGGTGTCAAATGAAGACATATTTTATATTAAAAGTTGTAGCCCTTATTGATATCTACAAGTTTATAGTTATGAGTTTTTATATTAAAGTTGTAGCTCTTAATGATACATTTTAATTTGAGACTCAAAACTATAAAAAAGGATTAAAAACAAAAAAAAATCTACCGAATTTTAAGGCGTACGGAATATATGCTTACGCCCTCCCAGGCAAGCAAGCTGCCCGCCAGGACAGCCAGCCCAGGTGCTAGATGTGTGTCTGTGTTTTTTTTCCCCAAAAAAAATCCTGAACCTTTTGGAGTTAACAGAGTTGGAGAAGAGCTCCAACATTAATATATAAAGTACCTTCGTTTGATACGATACAAATGATATTATTTTTCTAATGAACAAACGCTAGTACATGATTATTACATTACTGAAATTTTATATAATTTTTCGTACATCTTAACGACCTCAAAAGTAAAAACTGAAAACTATAAAGTAGTAGGTCTCATTAAGAGCTATAACTTTAAAGTAAAACGTATCTTTATTTGACACCATACAGAGAAGATATTATTTTTCTAATACGACAAGCACTGGTACATGATTATTATGCTCATAAAATTTTATATTATTTTTTTGAGTTTCTTAGCGTCCTTAAATGAAAAAACTGAAAACTAGAAAGTTGTAGATCTCATCGAGAGCTATAATTTTCATACAAATTTACTCTTTATACGGCATTGTATCAAAGAGTTATGATTTTTAAAAGGTTCAGTCTTGTCATGTCATTCCTGGTGACACTACAGAACAATATTGTCACATAAGCGGGAGTGGCATGACAAGGTTTTTTCGTGTCAGAAATGGTGTCTATATCATGACAGATGTTGCCGCGCCAATGCATATGGCGCAACGACGTTATTTGGTCGCGCTAGTGGCATCACTTGTACGATAAAAAAGGTCAGATCCGTAAAATATCTTTAGTAGCGGTTATTATTAAAATATTGAATAAATGGATGAAAAAAAAACTACCCGAGTTTTAAGGGTATGTTTGGTAGAGCTCTCTCTGATTTTGATTGTATGTGGAAGCTGATTCTATGAGAGAAGTGATTCTGTGACTGAAAGTGATTCTTTTTTATTCTTTAGCATAAACTCTTAAAATCACGATGGAGAATCACTCCACAGAATCAGGAGAATCTACTTTTTTTCAGCTTGCAGCGTCTTAGTTTATTTCAGAGAATCATTTCACAGAATCAATAAATAATCACTTCTCTCTGAAAAACTGTTTAACAGAGCTCCTTCTGAATTCACCAGAGAATCAGCTACGAGAGCTCTGCCAAACTGTGCCTAAGCCGTACGTGCTGACGCCCTGCCCAGGCAAGCTGACCGCCAGGACACCCAGGTGCTAGATGTGTGTGTCTGTGTTTTTTCTTTTCAACAAAAAAAATTCCTGATAACCGAGTTGCAGCACATGTAGTCCCAAATAAGTGAAACATAAAACCTTTTGGAGTTCATTGATTAAACCTGGTTCCCAGCTAATGAAACATCCTACAGTACATACTGTTAGACAGAGACCAGCCAACAAGAGGGGGTGACACAAGCAAATCCTCCCAAAATGCAAGCTAAACCCGACTCGGGAGTGCCAAATCGCAAGCCTCCCACCCACGTGTAGTCTTCTGGTGTTTTTCGTTTTACCCCGGCGACCCTTTCCCTCGCCTGCTTTTCCAAGCGCTGGCCTGGCCTGATGATCCAGTCCGGCGGGGCCCCAGCCATCCCCGCCCGCCACCACACTGCAGTCCAGAAGAGAGATTAGTTTAGTTTAAGCGACAAATTAATCTCGCACCACGCTTAGATCACATCGACGACGCCGGAAGGAATGGCCCGTTAACCCGCATATTATATTCTGTCACGACCAAGACGACGACGGCGACGACGGAGGACAAGCAGGCCTACTCGCCCCGGTCCCAAGATGCTTCGTCTCCCAACCAAGTCCCCCAGCCCCGGAACTAGCCGTCGCTCTCCGCCCAGCCAGCCACGCACATGCCTGATGCCTCCTCCACCTCCGCTGCCTATATATTCGGCTTCCTGCAGCCATTTCCCCCTCATCCATGCACAAGCGCAACTCCTTAGCTCCTCCTTCCTTGGCTGTACGAGTAGCCGTTCTTGACATCTGGATTGTACGCGATTGAGGGGCTAACGATTCTTGTGGGGGCGACGGCGGCGGACATGGACCCGTGGGTCGGGCAGCCTTCCCTGAGCCTCGACCTCAACGTCGGCCCTCCCACGGCGAGGCCGGCGGTTCCGGCGAAGACCAAGGTCTTGGTGGAGGAGAACTTCTTGGCCGTCAAGAAAGACCGAGAGGTATGTAGGCGCACGCACGAGCGAGCATATGCATGCCTCTGCATCACAGCTCATTCGATCCGTGGCTGGATTACAAACGACGTTGGTACAGGCGGCGTGAGCAGTTTGCTGATTGGGGATCGTCGGAACTTGCTGGTTACGTTACAGGTGGAGGCGCTGGAGGCGGAGCTCCGGCGCGTCGGCGAGGAGAACAAGCGGCTCAGCGAGATGCTGCGGGCGGTGGTGACCAAGTACACGGAGCTGCAGGGCCAGGTCAACGACATGGTGGCCGCCGCAGCCGCCAACCGCCAGCAGTCCTCCACGTCGGAGGGCGGCTCCGCGGCCTCGCCGTCCAGGAAGCGGATCCGGAGCTGCGGCGACAGCCTCGACACCGCGGCCCAACACCACCAGAGCCGCAAGCCGTCGCCGTCGTTGGCGGCCGCCGTCGCGGCCCACGACCAGATGGAGTGCACGTCAGCCGCCGTCAGCGTCACCGCCGCCGCCTTCCGGCGTGCCGTCCGGGAGGAGTGCAAGCCCAAGGTGTCCCGGCGATTCGTCCACGCCGACCCCGCTGACCTCAGCCTCGTAAGTAACGGATCGCATGCCGTAATTAACCATCGCTTTTTCGCGCCGAATTTACGGTCAATTAACTCGTGCTGCTTTGAACAAAACAAAACAGGTGGTGAAGGATGGGTACCAATGGCGGAAGTACGGTCAGAAGGTGACCAAAGACAACCCGTGCCCGCGCGCCTACTTCCGGTGCTCCTTCGCGCCGTCGTGCCCGGTGAAGAAGAAGGTGCAGCGCAGCGCGGACGACACCACCATCCTGGTGGCCACGTACGAGGGCGACCACAACCACGCCCAGCCGCCGCAGCACGACGGAGGCAGGGCCGCGAAGTCGACGGCAGCGCAGGCGCCGGCGCCGGCGCCGGCGGGCGAGGCTGTCGTACAACGGGCGGCGCCGCCACTGCCGCTGCAGCACCAGCACCAGCACCAGCACCAGCACCTGCAGCAGCGCCAGCAGCAGAAGCAAGCGGAGGCGGCGACGGGGCCGTCGTCGGAGGTCGCGAGGAAGAACCTCGCGGAGCAAATGGCGGTGACCCTGACCGGTTTTCCCGGGTTCAAGGCGGCGCTAGTCAGCGCGCTCTCCGGCCGGATCCTCGAGCACTCCCCGACCAGGGATTAACTAATACTAGACGAACATGATGATTAATTGACGAATTAGTCCGTAGACAGCGAATTTATTCAGAAGCATAGCTCAGGAATTTAGAATTTCACCAGGGCCTTGTTTAGATTCCAAATTTTTTTACTCTCTCCATCATATCGAATATATATATATATATATATATATATATATATATATATATATATATATATATATATATATATAGAACATTAAATATAGGTAAAATAAATAACTAATTATATAATTTGTCTGTAATTTAGGAGACGAATCTTTTAAGCCTAGTTAAGCCATGATTGAACGATAATTATTAAATACAAACAAAAATGTTACAGTGCAATAAAATTTTTTCATATCCCATGCATCTAAACAAGGCCCAGGCGAAGAAGTGAATTAAATTCGAGCTGCTTATTGCGTATATGTGCATGTCCGTTCAAACATCAGTTGGCGCGCGGCGGCGTGGGCCATTGTAGAAGTTGTTAATTCAAGCACGTACGCCATTCAAGGTTCAAGCTAGCTAGATGATGATGAAGCCTGGAGATTGACGGTATATATAATTATATAGTATATACCAGCAGTACACCTGATTAGTTCCACGTACGTGTGCATATATGTGTATCGCCGGACGCTTGGATTTGGATGCTAGTCTGCTAATGCATGGATTATCGAAGAGATCAAGATCGAGGACGACCGAGTTAATTTGTACGGCTCCGGCGCGCGGTAGTATGTAGAACATCGATATTATCATCGCATGCGCATGCATCTTGTAAGCGACAAACAAGTTCGTGCAAATCTCTCTTGGTGTAAAATTCAGGGTGATCTATCCCTTGCAATTTTTTCGCAGAAGTACCAACCTTTCTTTTTTTTTTTCTCTTTTCTATTTTGAATTTTTATTACACACAAACACATTCGCTATATATAACATCAGATTCGAAAGTTGAAATCACGATTACATGCAACCAGCGGGTTTAAAAAAAGGGAGTCTGCATTGCCAGAGCCCAGAGAGGCAAGAATAGACTATTAGGGAGGCTAATTACATGAACTCACGTAATTCCTTTCAGAGGCCTATCTCGTACAATAAATCCTACAGTAAAAATATATACTTGCTCCGTCCATAAAAGAATGCAATTCTTGCATTTCGAGGAGTGAAACAATTTAAACTTTGACTAAAGTTATATACAAATGTACTAACATTTATTATATAAAATAAGTACCATTAGGTTAGCTATAGAACATACTTTCATAATAAATTTATTTGAATACATAAATATTTACTATAATTTGGTTAAACTTGAGCTAGTTCGACTAATAAGGATCCCATAATTGCATTCTTTTATATGGACAAAGAGAGTACCTAAGTTCTCCATGAAAAAAAAGCATCGTACAAATTTATAATCAGGGCCGGGCAAGTCAAATACATACATGATTTGATTAACATGTTGTATAAAAAGTTTAATCAATGTGAACTATGAGTTATTAGGATTTCTTATTATGGTGGAATCATCTTCATCCAAGTTTAAGTCTTTGACTTGACATGGAAACTTGTATTTGTTCTGGTATTTACCGTACAATTTATTCTATAGTAGGTGACGTGTCCATTAACAACAAAGCATTTGTTGTTGTGACTTTGTTTTTTAGTAGTCGGTGACGTGTCTTTTAACAACGAGGCACATCTATTGATTTTTGAGATCTGGCGACTTAGTCTTGTTGACAACGAGGTATCTACGGTGATTTTGTTAATATTGAAATCACGGTTAGTCTTTGAGAATCAGAATTATAGGTATAGAGTGCATGGTTCATAGAGGTGAGGATATGTTTGTGTTAACGGGTGTTCTATAGTCGAATCAATTATAGAAACAGGGCGCCGTTGTCGCACGTGTTCATTTATAGAGGTGTGGACGCGTCTGTATTTGTTAGCTTATGTGCTTGTACTATGATTCAAAAAGAAAAATAATACCATACTGCAACTCAGTGGTCAAGATTTCTTAAATCATGTACATGTTTCGTAATTTTTTTTTGCGTACGTTCTTTAACGTGAGACGATCCGAAATTTTCACCTAAATAGATTGTACACGAAGCGGTACAATTTCACTTGGACTTAAAAAGAAGTGGTTTTTTTATAAGAAAAAAAGAAGTGGTTGGAGGTATTCAAGTTCCGGCTGCTAGTGGAGTCCTTCCAGCAGTCAAAGCATCCGGGTCATACATATCCTTTGGCGTCCAAAACTGCCACGTCCCCGATGACGACGACGTACGTGAACATGAACTCCGAGAAGAGTGCAGAGCAGATGTCGCCGGGTTCGGAATCGGAAGACGGCAAGAAGGAGGCCGTGGAAAAGGTTACGGCCGACGCGCGCGGTGGGGTCAGACGGTCAGTCGGCCACACCGCCACACCACACCACGTGCGCGGGACCAAGTAGTTGTAGACTGTAGCTAGTCAGCTAGCTGCTACTAGTAGCCACAGTAGCTACCAATAAGACTATCCGCACTCATAGACCTATATATTCATTCTCTATACGTCCTAGTCAGCAAGATTCTCTACTCTATACTCAATTCTCCCGCACCCTTCCATCCTCTATCCACTCTATCCACTGTGGGACCCACTTGTCACTTTATCTAAATATATCCATGTGATCTAGTTTTGAAGGATTTATGGAGACAAATTTAATGGTGCAATCGAAATTTAATTTGGATTTTTGGTTTGTGAGTTATAGTATTTTTTTTCCCTTTGTTTAGCTAGTGGGGCCGCCACTGTCCACTGTAGAGTAAGCACTGTACCACTCTAAATATAGAGTAAAAGAATAGATAGAGTATCGTTTTAGAGTATCTAATACAACAGTTTTTACTCTATATTTATACTCTAAAGCTATAGAATCCCTGAAGAGTACGGAGTTAATCGCGTGCTCCTGCTCCCCTCTAAGCCGGCGCCTCGAGGTGGGGCCCACGGGGCCAGGAAGCCGGGCGGAAAGCCCAAGGGAGCGAGCGCGCGTGCCTGCGAAAAACCCATCCCACAGTGCCTGCGGTTGGCGTGGCGCGGAAGGAGCTGGCCCCACCCGGTCACTCTGCTTTGCTTTGCTAGCCGGGGAGGGCAATTAGGCTGCGTTTAGCTCGCAAAAAGAAAATTTTTAGGTGCTACATCGGATATGTCAGAAGAATATTGGGAGAAGTTTTTAATACTAATAAAAAAACAAATTACAGAACCGATCACAAAAAACTACGAGACGAATCTAATGATACTAATTAATTCATCATTAGCACATGTTGATTACTGTAGCACTTAAGACTTTTCATGGACTAATTAGCCTTAAAATATTCGTCTCGTGATTTTTCTAAGAACTGTGCAATTAGTTTTTTTTATCTACATTTAATACTACTCCGTTTCCAAATATTCGATGTGATGGATGGAGGAAAAAAAAAACTAAACCAGCCAGTCAAACACGTGAGTGGCGGCGGTCCCGTCAACGGTCAACACTTCGACGCCAGCTCGTCGGAGAAGTACTCCTACTCGCGTCGTCTCAGGCAGGCAGGCTCTGTCTCAGCTCGGAAAAGGCTCCTCCCTCCTCTCCTTGGTTGCGCTTGCGCTGCGACGAGACAGCGAGAGTAGTCGTCCGTACTCCAGAGATGATCCCTCTGGCGTCTCGTCTCCGGTCTCCGGAGAGAAAGAAGCTTCCCAAATCTCAAGTCGCGGCCGCGGAGTCGCAATCCGCGGACAGCAGACGGATCCTGGGGAGTGCTCGCTCGACGAGGTGGACTTCTCACCTGCTGAAGCTGAACTTGACCGGATTACCGCCCCGTGCTGCATGCGTGCCCTAGTACTAGTAGTCTGCACTCTGCAGCGCCACCTAGCCAGAGAGGGATGCCCATGGATTTCTTCATCGCGACTTTAGCAGGAGTATATGGGAGCTTGGAGGTTCAATATTGACAGGAGTAGTTTTCATGCTATGTCTTGCATCAGATGTTTATAAAATACTAGACACCTGGACATGTCTATCACGGAAAGAATAGTAGCTAAGTCACGTCGTTTATCACTGAAAGTAGGTCTGAATAATTCACCGAAACTGAGAAATCGAACGGAAAGAACCAGCACCCTGTTCGTTTTGCTCAGCAGAATCAGCAGCCATCCAGGTTCCCGAAATAATAGAAAATTTTGGTTCCTACTCTAGATAACCGAATTAACCAAAAAAACCGAAATATATAAATTATACCTCATTTGTATTTTGTAAGACTATGATTGATTTATGTGTGATGTCTCGTATTGAATTGCTATGTATTTATTTTACTATATCGCTATTGTTCCCTTATCCATTATTATTATCTAAATAGAGGTAGTGTTGCCTAAATTTGCTATAAAACATGTTCTTTTGTTTTATTAACCCTTGTTGAAAAAAATTAGGGTAATCAGTTAGAACCAGAACCGAACCAAAATAACAAAAAATGAAATGCTCAGTTCCTAATTGTTTTTTTTTGAAATTGATCGGTTTTTATTTTCTAGGAACCGAATTTCATCGATCACCGAACCACCGAACCGAGAACCGAACCCCTAACCGAAAGAATAGTGTTATTAAATCTAGACACATATATCACTAAAAAAAATAGTCTGGCTAAGGTACGTCATTGATCATATCTTTGAAAGAGTACTGTTGTTAAATCTTCAAATGCAAAAAAGAAAAAAAGAATACAAGCATCTGATCAAGTTGAGAACTTAAATTTAAATGGACTCATTCCACCATAAGGAACCAGCCAACTAAGGCTACACTCATTTCGTGTGTTTAAGTTGTTAACGAGTCAATAAAAGTTAATTAAGCACACATTTGCTTCAAAAGGATTACCTTTTCTGTAGGTGCTTAACGGTGTACTAACAATATTATACCATTTACGCATTCATGTTTAATCCTCTTGTATTGTTTTACATACCCCATCGCACTGTACGTGCTTCTTGAAAGGCAATAATATGATGACACGTAAAAATTAGAAAATCCTGTTTAATACTTTTTCGAAAGGCAAATCCTGTTTAATACTTAGCACAAGTAAAGATTACTTATCTTTGTACGTGCTCTTTCTATCTGTTCATTTTTAGCAAAACACACATATAGGTACTCTGTAATCTATATCCACTTATGGTAGATTTATCGATTGCTCTGTGTATAATGACCTAGCTAGTGTACATTTCATTGATCTACGCATAATCACCATGAACATTAGCATGTCAAACTAGTATTTGCAAAAATATACTCCTTTCATTCTAAACCGTAAGTCATTTTAGCCTTTTCAAGATACATATATAGCCTTTACTATGTATTTAGTCTAGATATACGTAGCAAACACTTTGTATCTAGAAAAACCATAACAACTTATAATTTGGAATGGAGTGAGTATGTTACATATAGTTGAGCATGACATTTTTGTGGAATGTCCGGCTCCAGCAGTTGCCACGTCAGCAAAGTCAGTATATGTTGTGAGTGAGGATGATCCGTGAGAACGGTACCTAGTCCCAACGGTTTACCTTAGATCTGCCCTTGTATTTTGGGGAGAAATTTTTAAAATTGACAATCATTTTGTGAGCCTTTCAAGATTTGACAAAAAAAGTGTGAGCTTTTCAAGATTTGACACGCCAGAACACGAACCATCCACGACAACTTCAAGTTCGTGCAAAGGGCCGCCATGTACATCCAGAAGAACAAGATTCCCAAGGCACTGCTTAAGCTCGATATCTCCAAGGCGTTCGACACGGTGGCCTGGCCATTCTTACTCAACACCTTACAGGCATTCGGGTTCGGAGACCTTTGGCGACATTGGGTTGCTACACTACTCTCGACTGCCACATCGCGCATCATGCTCAACGGAATCCTGGGCAAGCGTATACGGCACGCGCGCAGAGTCCGGCAAGGGGACTCGTTATCACCCATGCTGTTCATCATCGTGATGGAGGTCATCGCCCGCCTGTTCGCGACAGCTACTGAGCAGGGGATCGTCCGGCCTAGGGGCACAACGGCCGTCAGGCATCACTGCAGCCTTTACGCCGACGACGTCATGCTGTTCATGCACCCGGACGCCAGGGAAGCACGGGCAGTTAGGGAGCTCTTGAGGGTCTTCGGGGAGGCCTCGGGCTTACACACCAACCTGGCCAAGTGTTCCATCACGCCCATCTATGGGTCGGACGACAGCCTGCCGCAACTACAACAGATCCTTGGGTGCCGGATGTCGGAATTCCCGATCACTTACCTCGGCCTACCTCTGAGCACCGGGAAGATACCCAAGGCGAGGATCCAAGCAATCATTGACTCGGTCGCCCGAAGGCTACCACCGTGCCATGGGCCGCTGATGGCGAAGAGCAGACGACTGGTTTGGATCAAGTTCGTTCTCACTGCGGTCCCGATCTACGCCACTATAGCCGACGGACTACTGCCTTGGGCAAGGGAGGAGACCAACTCCATCTGTCGTAGGTTCCTATGGACGGGCTCGGAGGGCTCCGTCTGTGGGAAATGCATGGTTGCATGGCCAGTGGTATGTCGCCCCACGGACCTCGGCGGACTTGGTGTCCCAGACCTACACCTCACCGACATTGCTCTTCAGACTAGATGGTTGTGGCTTAGATAAATAGACGAGACACGCGCATGGGCTGAGCTACCGCTCTCCACCTCCAGGGAGGTCCAGACGTTCTTCGACATGTCCACATTCACCGTCGTTGGCAACGGGAGGTCGACCGCTTTCTGGACGGGACGATGGTTACTAGGGCAGGCCATCAAGGACATTGCACCATCCCTCTTACACTTCATCAGCAGGAGAGACATCGCAAACATGATGGTGGCCGCTGGACTACAGGCCAGAGCCTGGGTCCGCCAAATTTCCCGGGAATCACCGTGCCGGCGATGCATGAATACCTCAACATCTGGGACTTGGTCTCACAGGTGTAGCTTAGCGACAGCGAGGACAGACTCGTCTGGAGGTGGTCTCCGGACGGAGTGTACTCCTCCAAATCAGCTTACCGAGCATTGCTGATGACCTCCCATCCAAAACCAGGCTGTTCAAGAATATGGAGCACTTGGGGACCCCTCCGGGTAAAGATCTTCTTTTGACTGGCGGTCCGGAGGCGTCACTGGACCGCGGACAGGAGACGACGCCATGGCCTTGACGCGGACGATCATTGCTATCTATACGACCAGGAATCGAAAACCATCGACCACATCATCACATCATGTTCCTTCTCCAGACAAGTCTGGTGGAACATCCTCACGGTGCTGGGAGCGGACGCGTCTCAAATCGGAGGGGGGACCCTAGTAGACTGGTGGGATCGATGGCGGAACCTTTGGCATGGCGAAAAGAAGAAGGGCGCCGACTCCCTGTTCGCGGTGGTGGCTTGGGAGATTTGGAAGGAAAGGAACGCCAGATGCTTCCGAAACGAAGCCACCACAGTGCAACAGCTCCTCCGCACGATCAAGCACACTACCGATGAGTGGATAGAGGAAGGTGTGCGTAAGCTTAGTTGTTTAGTTTGTGAGTAGTCGCCTTTGAAAACTTGGGACGGTGTGAGACTTTGAGTTCGGGAGAGATGTGCGCCTCAATGTAATACAATCCCAATTCTTGTGCACTTCGGCACAGTTTGTAAAACTCCTTAATATAATGAAATGCAAGCCTTTTGTGTTTTCGAGAAAAAGATTTGACACGCTGACTCACATGCACGTTAATGACTCAGATTGACCCCACATGTCATTGTGGTACGAGTGTCAAATCTTGAAATGCTTGCAAAGTGGATGTCAATTATCAAAATCTCTTGTATTACGGGTGGCAAATTTCTTGGCAGCTTCAGACCTTCAGTGTGATTGTATTTCTTGACTGCAATTATAAAATGCTTTTGAGAGGGTGCGGGATTGATTAATTAGGTTCCGTAATATGCCCACTATTTGGCCTTCCCCCAGTTTTCAGTTTGGGAGTTTCCTTCTTTTTTTTTTCAATTCTCTGACTCCTCGATTTCTCTGAGTTGTTTCCTGTCATTTTCAGTCTCCCTAAGGACACGGCCTGGAATGCGTTGTGTTTACTGTCGATTTGCGCTGAAACCGTTTGAAATAAACGTTTACTGGCCGTACTGCTATTGGTGTATAATACTCCATGCACACTCCATCTAGGCATCTACTACTAGTAGTACTTTTCTTATTGAAAATCCTTGCCAAGTTCAGAAGTAGAACAGTTTCGTGGCACTGTGGCTGCCGTACCTTGATCACCGACAGGCGACAATTCTCGACCTGCTTCTCGGTCCTCGTCCGCATACGTTTTCAGTTCAGAAGAAGTGACACGCTGGTCTCACCATGAATCTCTCGCACCGGATCTCTTCGACCGGAAAAATGCGCCGTCCGGACGGCACGCGCGCACGCGGTGTAGGATGCATCATGCATGGAGCATGGTCGACGACGACGACTATGACGATACAGTTGGTGTCAGTGACATTTGGAAATAGCAGTCGGTGTCACAAGTGTTGCTCGCGGTCGGACATTTGAAAATTGGAACGTGTGCTGTTCCGTTCGCGTTTTCCCGGGAAAAGTTGTTCTCGCCCGGAGTCGGTGAGTCCGATGAAAGAAAAGTGTGTTCAGACGGGATGGATGGAGCGATAGGTCGTCTTCGAAAAGGTGATGATGAAGACTGAATGAATGAAGAACCAAAAGGAAAGGAAACAATGGAGTTGGCGAGGATGCCCGAGAGGGCTGAAAGAGAGAGAGAGAAAAAAAAAGAAGCGGCCCAGAATATGGAGGTTGTAGAGGCCCCGAGTATGGCGGGAGTGCATCGCTATTTAGGCCTAAAAATGGTTGGGACGGTCCATGTAATTCGTGAGGCAGCTGTGCAGGCGGATCGGAGATTGTGAGGCCCGAACAGCCAGAAAACAATCAGGGACCAGAGTTGTGTCGCCGCCTTGCTGTGGGTTTGCCACCCAAGTGGCCTCATCTGTGGCGTTGGTGATTATGACCGGAAGCACTGAACCAATCCCGTGTTACCGCTATCGTTTATAAGCCCTCAGTTTTGTCTACAGACTGCTACAGCTGCCCATTCAAGTGCTCAAACTCTTCTAATCCCTGCATAGTTGGTCAACTTTGTATGAAAATTCCAAAAAAATGGCATTCCTCTCTAAATTATATAGGCCCTTCAACAAGGGCGTAGGTTTTAATTATGGCACACTAGGTCATCATCAATTCACCATCCCTAGTATAATGAAACGGCGATTCTAGCGCCCAGACGTCCAGCGCGCGAGTGCGTCCGGACGCCGCTCCCCTTCAGAAACTCGTCCGCCCCCCGCACGGAATAGAACGGAACCCGCCCGCCCCCGCGTATAGAACGGAACCCACCCCTGTCCTCCGCTCCCCACCACGCCCCTATCCCCGTTCCCCAACGCACCTCGTTCCCCTCCCGTGCCCCAGTCCCAAAAGAGCACGAAACACTTCAAATGCAACATTGCAAAACATATGGAAAAACTACGTAGTACAACATTGGGATATAAATACTACAACTGTCGGGTACCTAAACAAGGGGTACCCACACTCAACGACTAAAAAAAGACAAACCACTGAGAAAACCACGCCAAAAGGCTCCGCCCATGAAGGCAGAACGGGCCAAAACCACGCACGGAACGTCTCGACCACGTTCCGACTCGCACGAGGCTTGCTCGACGGGACGCCTCGACCACAGGGAAATCTTCGACTCGTACGACCCTGGGTCGAGCCGGTCGACCCACCTCACCCACCAACTCTCAGACAAAAGTCAAAACATTTAAAGCAACCGTCAACCTCTTCCTACCCCCATGGCTACAGCGCCGCCAGCATGGAAGCAGTATCAGTGTCAAATCCCACTTTTTACTGCCCATCCCGGGATGGGCGGTGAAAACCTGTCACTGCATACGCCATGCCGGGCACTGTTCCGCCACTAATCCCCCTCGAGGCATAACACGACAAGTGTCGTACCCCGAAATTCCCGGGGCTCGGCCTTATCCATTCCCCGTCGACCCACCTCGACCCGGTCTCGACCAACCGCCGGTCAACAAAGGAGCAAGGCCTGCACGCCACAAGACCCGGGGTCTTTTCACCATCCCATCCTTTACGTCACCATGGTGTCCAGGGATGGCCGGCCATTTCCGGAGCACGTCGCTGCATCGGCTTCCACAGCGCTCGACAAAACTTCACTTCTAGGGTATCCCCCGGCGTCTCTGCCTTCTCTTGATCCTATAAAAGGGAAGGCAGGGGACTTTGCGAAGGGGGGACACAAGGCTAAACGAGTCATCACCCCACCGTAGAAGATCAACATCTCAAGCAATCTCCTTTGTACTCTCTCTCTGAGACCTGGGATCGGCTCCCTCTCTCACAGCTTGTAACCCCTACGAAAGCACTTAGGTGTAAGGAAATACAATACTTCTCTCCCCGCTGGACGTAGGGCCTTCTTTCGGCCAAACCAGGATAAACCCCCCGTGTATTCTCTTTGCATCACCATCCAGATTAGGGACACGCAACACAAATTCACTCGTTGGCTTATGACCCTCACGGGCCCGAACACCGACAGCAACATTACAAAAATATATAGTGCAACATTGAAAAACATGTACTGTAATATCGAAAAATATGTACTGCAACATCGAAAAAATATGTACTGCAACTTTGAAAAACATGTACTGCAACATCGAAAAAATATGTACTGCAACATGAAAATTATGTACTGCAACATCTCAAGCAGTAGTACGGCAACACTGCAAAATCAACCATGAAACATAGAAATGGGAACATTCGAAAAACATATGTTGCAACAACCCAAAAGTTCCATTGCAATATTTGTTGCAACATCAAAAAAAAAACCATTGCAACACGGGAGAAAAATAGAAAAAACGTACCAACAGCAAAAGGGATGGATTCGAGGTGCAGGCTGCTCCAGTGGGTTCGAGGTGCAGGCTGCTCCAGCCCCTGGCCCCATCACCTTCGAGTTCGCTAGAGGGAAGAGAGAATAGGACTCAAAGTTCGATGTAACCCTAGCCACCGCCACGTCCCTCAGATGCAGAGGAAGAGGATGGCTTAGATCCAGAGGAGGAGGAGAGCTCAGATTCAGAGAAGGACCGACCTACCTCGCAGAGCCACCGCCGTCGTCCGGTGGGGGGAGTGGGAACCGGGTCACTGTGAATCGCGGGGTAGCAATGGAGGTCGTGGAGAGGGGAGGGGAGGAAGGGAGAGAGGCAGGGAGGGAGCGTCAGCGGGCGGGCACGGTGTGCGTCGAGCGCGTCGCGGTAGTGAGCCCGGGTGTGTAGGATGGGGGAGCGAGCGGCAGAGTGGGGATGAGGATGAGGGAGCGCGGAGCAGGAGCGGATGAGGGTGGTCAAGTCGTTCCGTGTGCGATGGGTCCGTCCGGACGGAACGGACACCTGCTGTATATCATTTTCGATAACAAAAAGACCTAATGACTCCATCGAATACATATCACGTTGTAGTCAATGTACGGCAACATCTTTGCGACCTACACCTATACCTTTTTCGGTGCACAAGAATTAATTCATGTGGACCATTTTCAACTAAGGGTGTGATTGGTACCCTGGCTCTGCCTCGGCCTTGCCCGTGCTATGTAGGTTCATTGTGTTTGGTATCCTGAACCAGACTTGAGGCCTGTCCCGGCAGATGCAAGATTCCCTGGCAGCCAGCGCGACGAGGCTTCATTGCCATCGAGCCGCTCGCGTGGTGCATCTTGCACATCCCAGCGTTGGTCCTTCGCGTGCTAGCGGAGATGGCGCATGGGTTTCAGTTACCGCCGTCACTAGCCTCACCCCCTAAGCTCTAGTCGCCGCTCGTCTCTCCCAGTGCCGGTGAGTGAAGCTCTCTCTCCTCTTCCCTCCGCCTCACTCTCGTATGCCCTCTCCTAGTTCCACTAGCGATCACAAATGTTTACAGTTCGATCAGGGGGCAGTACCTACAGAATACAAGCTAAAGTCCATCTGCGCACACATAGATTCACCTAGAATCGTGCCATAACCACATCAACTTGCTTAAACTCCTATAGTTTCATCGTTATGTAAGTTATATATATGGCCGGAGGCCCAATCAGCTTCAGGTCAGCAGCAAAATTTGCAATGGACCAGATCTAAAGTCCTGGGCCTGCACGAACGGATAACGAAAGCTAAATTTCGATCCCCCTTACCAAACCTGCAAGCCTACACTGTGTCAAATACCTTTGGAGCCCAACATAGATTACGAGTCAGTAGAGCCCAACATAGATTACGAGTCAGTAGGACCTGTAGTAGCTGTGGCCACAGCATTTTCTTTGCCATCATCTTTCTCCTGACCGGCTACATTTCTTTCATCGTTCCCGTTTCCTTCTGGCCAGCCACAGCATTTTTTTCCTCGTCCTTCATCGTTTCCTTCAGGCCAGCTGCAGCATTTTCTTCCTTGTCCTTCATAGTTTCCTTCTGGCCAGCTGCAGCATTTTCTTCCTTGTCCTTCATCGTTTCCTTCTGGCCAGCTGCAGAATTCTCCTTATCCTTGCTGGTTTCCTTCTTGCCAGCCACAGCCTTATCTTTCTCTCTGCTCTTTTCCTTAGGGGCAGTGACAGGAAAATCTTCCTCCGGTAGCCTATGCCACCGGAAATTTGCTGCTTCAATCCAGCGTGGGTGGACCAAGAACTTCTTGTTGTCAACACCCCAGCGGGCCTTCTCTGTTCCCAGATCCACAGTTACAACATGGGTGACACTGGAATCCACATCTGTAGAGCAAACAGCACCCAGATACTCGGCCATCTTCCAGAACATCTGCTCCTGTGGGCGAGTATTGTTTGGGAACACCCGGCTGAAGACTATTTTGCAACCTTGCAGTATTTCCTTCCGTACCGCCTTGATCACCTGTAAGGGGGCATACAAGCACAAGAAACAGCCAATTACAAATGAGATCTGTAAGCCACGCCACATAGAAGATATATTAAGCAAGCTATAGTTCAGTTATTTTAAAATTGACAAACACAATTCACCTAATCTTAAGAAAAACATAAATAGTTCTTAAAGCATAAAAGGCAGCACGAAGGGTATACAAAGCCTACCTGTCTTACATCACGTGAAGAAAGATCAGTTTCAACAGCCTACATAAGAGAAGTACAAGGACAAATGGTTAGAAATGAATCTTTTGTCCTTACAAGATTCCGGTCTACTTTGAGGAATAGACGATAGAAAGAAAAAGTGATAAAACTCTGAACTGAAGAAACCAACCATGTCAAAGAAAATCATGTGTATGCGCTTCAAGACATCTAAAACGGTAGCCAAAGCACCATCACTCTCCCTTTCATCTTGCATCGACTCCGACAAAGACCTAACACCAAAACCAAATTGGCGGCAGCTTGAAGCAAAGAAATGATATCTCTCCATCAGAATCAGGTTCTCTTTATGCTTCTGCCATACCTGAAACAAAATTTCATTTTCAGGCTGGCCAGCCATGAATGGCAAATGACAAAAAAAAAATTTGATTACTCTAAGTGCGAATAACATGGTCCTACCAGCTTCTACACATTGAGGATAATCATTACGCTTTAATAATTGAGGATAGATGTTTCTATTTTAAAATCTATCTGTTGGAAGCAAACAGGAAACAAAGAGCAGTTACTAACCAGGAACACTTACAAGTGACCAGAGTAGAGACATTAAGACCGAGCTTGGCCAATTAATTCATGTCAAATAATGTGACTTTTGGTTGCATAAAATAAAACTGTTCTGAATCAGCTTGCCCTATTGGATAGAAAATGCACATACTTCTGAAAATAATCATTTAACAATAACACTTACATACTCAGTGTCGTCAAGAATCACTGCAACACTTTCAGCTCCAAGAATCACATCAAGACCTTTCTGGTGTCGCTGAGTGCAATCTGAGTTTGAAATCACTTTCGAAGGAAAATAGATGTTACTAGGGTCAAGAAGCTTCGCAATTTCAATTGCATAAGCTTTGTCACCCATGGTGTATATATACATCTCAAACATATTACTTGCTTCTTTCAGAAATTCTCGGACAAATGGTCTCAACTTTGTGAGCATCTGCATTGAATCTAGTGCAAAGATGCTTCTGTTTGGATCATCTGCATTTAGAAAATGAGGGGTTCACTAGCTATGTTATATACATTCATGGATAAGCAACAACAGTTTCAGCAAGGGTCAAAGACTCAAAGGACATGAAACATAGACAACTGTAAGAAAATAATCATTTGTAATTATATAAAAGTTGTTAGTCATTATTACTCTGCTTAATAGGATAGAAGTTAGAAAAGACTTGTAAAGTGCATTTACGGGCAATACCAACTGATGCTAACTGCACTGAGCCATAAAAATGTTTGTCTGAGAACAAAAGATAAGGGACTAGAGGGCCCTAAAGTTCTTAATAATTTCAATCGGTAACTAAACCACATTATGCAAGAATAGGCTAAAGCATATAGACATGCAATGAGTAGTGGCATTCAACTTCTATTTTCTATCGTGAAAATGCTAGCTTCTTATACAAACATATTGGCTCTGCCCTTCGCTCAGTAAACTGTATGCATTCCGGTCCACATTCAAACATACATGCCATCTTTTTATTTCCATTGTCTAGCAAAAGAGGCAACATTGGCCAGTACCCACTACTCTATTGTCAAACATAATTTTGAAAACAAATAGAAATTTTATGATGTCGTAGATGCATAAGAGAAAATGTTACTCATGTCATTTTCATGTCACCTTTCAAATAAAATCGTGTACAAATCGAAAGTTGACAAAATATATCATGACAACATAATAGCATCTATATAGTTGCAATCAGAGGTGGTACCTTATGTTCATGGTAATAAAATATAACTTCAACAAAAGATGACTACAAGTTCTCAAAACTTATAATCAACTATATAATATTACCTTTTGAAGCAGCAGTCTGAATACCCAAATCTTTTTCAGCAGAAGAAATATCTTGGAGTTTGGTCGAGTTGATCAGTGTGTGATCCAAATCCAAAATGAGTACTAATTTTCTTTCACGCAACAGATTCTTCAAATCAGCACCACGTAGTCTGTCAATTTCTGAGGTATCTAGCCTCAAGCCCTGCATTTTAATAATCCTCCTAAATTTGTAAAACTGCTCAGTGACAAGGCAATGTGCAAGTGCAACTGGAAATGAAAATAAAATAGCAAAAACAACGCCCACAAATTTGCAATTATGTGCACCCACAAATACAGGCGCCATAAGGGAACACCACATTCTGAAGTACCTTGTGGATGTAACCAAAAGCAACTCCTGAAACATTTTCCTCGTCTTGTCGCTTGCCACATTTAAAGCAAAGTCCACCAAAATATCCAGGATGTGGACATGCCTCGACCTGAACATTTTTAGATGCACCTGAAAAAATGTATTCTCAATAATTTAACATGCCATCTATCACACATGAACAATTGGATTGGACACTCAATGCTCAACAAATGATGAACTAAGCCCAAGCCGATTGCAACAGAAGAAACAAATGAAGTTACACAAACATTTTAGGGATATTCTAAGATGAAAATATAATAGCTACCGGCAGCTGGATAATTTGTTGTGATTAAATTCAAAAATATATAAATGACAGAAAGTGGTTTATATTCTACAACTCTGAAAGGGCAACCATCTGTACAATTAGTGCATCCTAGGAACAAGGATAGCGGAGTCAACCATGCAACACAATGCAGAAAAATATAGTTTAGAACACCACATTTGAATTTTGAATTAAATGCATAATCATGTCCCCTTAGGTTGCAAAGCGAGACTAAGAAGCATACCAGTGGGAATTTTGTCAGGCCTAACTGATGTTCCTTGATCTAGGCGTTGCTCCTCCACTCTACGCCTTTTGGTACTGCATTTTGCATGCAGTCGACAGCAGTCAGATTCATAGTACAAAATCTACGAAACAAGGATTAGTTCTTTCTTAACACAACTCCATTCCAATTCCCATGAACTTTGTCCCTTCGTTTTCTCCGAATACTAGAGTGCTCCCCCCATTCCTCAATGATAACTGAAAACTCTTACTACCCAGCATGGAAAGACACTGCGCTTGATACAACATCTGATGCAGCATTTTTACAGATGTGCACTTTCCGATACAATCAATACCTCCATGATATCATAACTGCTGACTTGCTGATATCCCATTTGTTTTTAGCATCAGAAATTTGAATTTCATTTCATGTGAATCAATGATCTAACAACTGAGTAGAACAATATTGAACACCAGAAAATCAAGCGCAAAACAGCAAGGGGCAGCCACCAAGCCTACCTGGTACTAGGCAACACCAGAAATCCACCTAACTTTTAGAAAACTCTAGTACAAGCCAAATTTACAACTACTAGGCCCCAAAATCAAAGGCAAGGGAAGGGGTCTATTCAGTAACACAAGTTTACATCAAAAGCCAAATGAATAAATCAAGCAGGGTACACACTTCTTAAAGGAAAGGATAGAACAGACAGTAGCTAGGAGTGCTCAAAGGTTTGTTTGCTTTTGGATTCTAATTGACTAGGATTCACATTTATCACTAGGATTGTCATTTAAATAGGCCTTGCAGCAACATAATGCAAGAATTATATCATTTACCACAACAGAGAGGATAAGCTACGGGCTACAGTACATGCTCGCATGTCTTGTCCTAATTTTAGCCTGTATCCATAAGCAAAAGAAGAAAACATGACAGACATGAGTGCAAGAGTTCTATCATTTATTCATTTACCACAACAGAGAGGATAAGCTGCACATGCTTGCATGTCTTGCCCTAATTTCAGCCTGTATCCATAAGCTGAAGATGAGAACATGATAGACATCAAACTTGCATAACACAAGAGAATGGATGCCTTCACGGTCCTCTATAAATGGGGATTGAAGATTAGAGCAGTGCTATCAAATCTATTGGTTCTACGAATTTCAGATTTGGCATTTATCATAATAGAAAATTCGATTCACTAGTCAATATGGTTAAGTGCGCTCAGTACAGGAGCAGTAGGAAATTCAATAAATCCTAGTGTCCATGGTCCAACCAGTCTGCACTCTGCCACTCCCACACCCACTCGGCTGAAAGCCTCCCCCTGCTCCTCACTCCTCAGCAAGCACATCCGCGCCCATCCACCTGCTGCTTCGGTAATTGGCCACACCTGGAACTACAAGGCGCCCGCTGGCCCTCTTCCCTTCCCTCCCGCATCAGCCCACTCTCCACCACCTCTTCTCCATCCCCATCCACGCTACCTCGCTGCCTCCAAAGCGCCGATGCACGCTCAGGAGCAGTTGCCCCCGCTGCCGTCGCCCTTCCCCTCCGTGGCCCCTAGCACCATCTTGCACACTCCGGCTGCTTGACCAGTACCACCGATGTCAAGCCCGCAGAAGAGGACTTCAAGCTTGAGGATAACGGATCTGGCAGAGGGGCTGTTCCCCATCACCACGGTCGATCTTCACTGACCTTCCCCATCTCCGTCTCCGACTGCTCTAGAATCGACGATAGGGCGCGACCTCCATCTCCAGGGCAAACGGCCCGATGGTCTCGATGCAAACCTAATTGGCCAGGGATGCCCCTTCCTGGCCTCCCCTGCCCTGCGGCTTTGTGCATCTCTCGTTCCCTATAGGTATCAACCTTCTAAACAAGTATAAGTTCCTCCCTGCTACCATGTCCGTGAGACCTCACCACCGACTCTGCTCCCCTCTGTGCTGCTGTGTGGCAGGAAATTTCTTAATTATGCTTTAGATTTTAATTAATTAGTAGCTTACTGACTTAGTTACTTAGTGAAACTGGTAACATGGTCTATGTCAACTGCTACTATTTTTGCTCCTCCTAGATTCAGGTTCAGGGTTCAGGGTTCTTCTTTGACATACTGATTTGGTCCTCCTCAATGCAACTGGCTTACACATCCTCTCCATGCAGGAGAAGGCAAATGCATGAATTGGCCGTCTATTTCTTTCTACAATAAATCACATATCCAAGAAACCATTAGTCTTGATCTACTCTCGGTTTTCTCTATTTGGTCCAAGTTGCTAGCTGTAACTTGAGGGTGGATTTGGAGGGGGAAACATAAAAAGGAGGGACCATGATCAGTTGCAGCGCTTGAGCAAAAGACTTGTGCTTCAAATCCTGATAAATAAATACATTCCATTTTATGATTTGTATTATAAGTCGCAGCGCTCTCCAGCTGCCACGGCGTGCTGTTGCCAAGCCCATGCTAATGAGCCACTCTGTCACTTGCGTCGCTGGTACATGGCGCCAGTCATCACAGATTCCATAGTTGTTTAAATTGCTATTAGTTGGTTGATTCATTGGTTAAATGTTTTGTGGACTTTGTGTGAACATATTTTGGCTAAATGATCAGTAGTGGTATATCTTTAGGCCATATTATCATGTAGCGGTATGAAATATTATACATGAAACAATACTTCCCATACCATATATAGGACTCCCTCCATCCAAAAGTCTAAATCATCTTAGTAAAATTAAATTTTCCATAAGTCTAAATCATCTAAGCTTCTCTCTCCTATTTTGCTTGGTTTCTGGCGCTCAAAACTCCTTGTATTCCTAGCTGAATAATGCATCGCTGCTGTTCCGTTTAGTCCGTTAGCCATTTATTTCTTCTATCAGGTCCGTTTTCTATCTACTAGGAGCCTCCGCATGCACCTCCACATGCAACGATGTTAGCATCCGTTTACATGGGAAGTTGCACGCACCCGCACTAGGTGTCTCCGAGCGGTCGATTTCCTGCTCGAAGAGCATATATGCGACAATTCCCGCCCTTTTCCCTTGTGGCGCGGATGACTCCCACCAAATTTTGGCGCTCGACACCCCATGCAGATTTGTTTCTGCGTCCACCGTAGTCTTAGGCGTCTGCCCGACGCCATTCCCCGCCTAGGTGATGCATAATCGTGCAAGGCGGACGCCATATGCGCCGTCGTGGTGACCACGACGCCCAGCACCCATAGCACGCCTTGTTGCCTAGATGATGACTAGGCGAAGCCTCATAAACCATGAAATAAACTACCAAAAGTGGTACTTAGTGGTGGTAGGAGGTTGTGGTCTTCAGAGTGTAGCGGCCTCCTGTACAAGGAGTCATTAATTTGATGCCCTGATGAACATCCCAAGTAAAGTATATCATAGCATCAGCATCCCACACCACAAAAGGCCTCTGCTGCCCTGATGAATTCAAGGCACACTGACAGACTGACAGTTGCTATTTGCTCCAAAAGATGTTGAAAGATCTTATTTGGCCTAGACATAATACCGTGAATATTTGTATTGTTTTTAATTTGCATGTTATTTGGGAAGACCTACTACCTCGTGTAAATTTTGTATGGCCATTGGAACGCACGGGCCATCTCACCTAGTAAGGCATGTAAAAAAGCAAGCAAAACCCTGAAGCATATGTTTTACCCGATGAAGCACGAAACCCTAATAAGCTCGAATCGGGGCAAAATGCTTATCCTAACCCTACAGTGAGGCCGATGGTCATGCAACTCTAAATGCGCTTGGGATTCAAGGTTATAATAATCGCGTGGCCGAAGCCACCAAACCCATTGAGTCGTCTAGAGGTGAACTACGAGGAGGGAGGGCCAGGCAGGCGGCGCGTACCCGTTTTGTTCCTCTAGCTCCTCCGGATCCTTATCCTCATCCTCGCCCTCGTCGTCGGTGGCGGCGAAAGCGGAGGAGGGGTCACCAGGGAAGGCGGAGTCAGCGCCGGAGGCGAGCTCGAGCTCGGAGTCGAGGAGGGCCGCGAAGTCGTCGCTCCCGCTCGACGACGACGGGGACGGCGACGGCGCCTCGGCGAGGCTCATAGGCGCGGCCGCGGGGCGCCGAGGGCAGGCAGAAGGGTTGGGGTCGGGTTTGGAAGGAGGGAGGGGAATCGAGACTGGGCTTTTCTTATTCTGGTGCCGAGAGTAAATTAGTTGGGCTGGTGGTGAAGACTGATGAATAAAAAAGAAGGACAAAGGAATGGGAGTTGACGCGGATGACCGAGAGGGCTGAAAGAGTAGAAAAAGAAAGCGGCCCAAAACATGTAAGGTTGTAGAGGCCTAGTACGGGGGGTGCATTGCTATTTGGGCCAGAAAATAGTTAGTCCGGCCACGCGAGACAGCCCTGCAGATTGTGAGGCCCGCCACAAAAAAAAGAATGGATAGAGGCTGGCCCATGTAACTCGCGAGGCCCGCAAGAGAAAAAAAAACAAAAAACATCCGTGGTCGGCAGGATTCGAACCTGCGCGGGCAAAGCCCACATGATTTCTAGTCATGCCCGATAACCACTCCGGCACGACCACTTGCATGCCGCTTTCGTTTCGGGTAACTTGTTCTAGCAGATGTGTCGTCACCAAACAAAAATAGAAAATGCCCGGTCTTATCCGCACCAGGAAATCTTTCTAGTCGTCGCCACGCCCCACGCTGGAGTCGTTCAGCTTTCATCAGCCAGCGACCCTGCCTGTCGCATTAGTGGAACACAGAGTGGACGCCAGAGCTCGTGATTTGTCCCGCTAGATTCCCACGGCAAATCCACTCTCGCTTCGCGAAATGGCGATGGCCGCCACCTGTTCCTGTGGCGTGGCAGGCACCGGGTCCAAATCAGCAGTTGCGTCCGCTGTACTCCCTCCGGTTGATTGTGCAATTATAAGAAACGTACCGTTCAAACTGTGTCAATTTTGACCAAATTTATAGCAAAAAATATTAACATTTATGTCTCGAAATTAATTTATTATAAAAATATATCTCATAACCAATCTAACGGTACTTATTTTGTCTCATAAGAGTTAGTATTTTTTATATAATTTTAATCAAAATTTGCGATGGCTGACTTCTCGGGATGCGAGAATTGCACATTCATTGAGACGGAGGGAGTACTTATTCATCAGCTCGGCTCGGACGCGACCCTGCACCTCACGCCGTCTAATTAAAATCGCCCAAGCAAACAAACGTTTCCCGAGCCGAGCAGCCAACACGCGGGCGAGATTAATGAACCTACAGAGCAGGCTCCTCCCGTTGTCGGCTGTCAGCTCAGCCGGCGGACTCGGCTGATAACTCGTCGTGCAGGGCCTTAATTGCGTGACAATTCGGCATCGTCGACGCGAGAGGGATCGGATGGTGGTCTACCGTGGCGGATGCAGGATGAAAATCAAGGGGCTAAAACAATGGAGATATTGATTTGCATAAAAATTTAATGGTGATTTAAGATTTTGCTATAGTATTTTTTAGTGGTAAATCAAGTCATTAGGGGGGCTGGAGGCCCCCAGCCCCCTGTAAATCCGCCACTGGCGGTCTAAGTCTAATCTAATCACACTGACACTGTAACACAAAGCAGAGGGTGGGTGGGCGGCACGCACGCATCAGGAGACGGCGACACATGCCGTGTGCCGGCGTGCGTGCACTGCTGCGTCTGCGCGGGGTACGACGGATCATGCATATCCTGACCTGACCACAGGTTCCGGACTCTGGAGGTTAGTACAGTAGTATATGGCACGCACGCGTCTTTTCGGCGCGGCTGGCTGTTGCGCAGTCAATGCACGCATGGTAGGTATGGCGGTTGGCGTACGTACGGACGGCCGGGATCCCTGGCGGCGGCGGGCCGGCGGCAACCGCAGCATGGATGCGCGCGGCACGGCGGTCGTCGTCCTTGCTTGCTGCAGGGTGCACCGGTACCACCGGCTGACCGGAAATCTGCCCGCCCGTGGTACTGTGATTCCCTTCCGCGGCCGTAGGCTTGTTGCGTTCGTCGCCGCTGTGGCTGTGGGTGTGGGTGAGCTCGCTTACCCGATCAGGCGGCGGCAGCGCGACCGCGACGCCGTGTCAGCGCGTGACTGACAGACAGGCTCCATGATTCTTGCCCTTGGGCTTGGCTCAACCAACCGGAGCCGGTCAGCCGGAGTCCACACCAGGGTTTTTTTTACCGACCGGTTTCCGGTAACCGCCGGCCTCCGGTAGCGGTAAACCGGTCCGGTTTACCGGTAACCGGTCGGTAACCGGCCGAATTCAAAATCGAATTCAAACCCTGCTTCGGTTCGGTTCGGTTCCGGTTTACCGGCCGGTTTGGAGCGGTAACCAGCCGGTTTGACCGGTTTACCGCTCGGTTTGAGTTTGGAATTTTTTTTCCTTTTTTTTTCAAACTTCTATACGTATAAATAACTACTAAACGAACTCGAATTTGAAAAATTTTTACACCATTGGCTTCTATAAATCATGAACTATTTTTAGGAATTTTTTCAGCATTTTTTGTTTTTTTCAAATTTTAAATTTGAATTTGGGGGCCTTAACGGGCCGGGACCGAGATTTTTTTTCTTTTTTTTTTCAAACTTCTATACGTATAAATAAATACTAAACGAACTCCAATTTGAAAAATTTTTACACCATTGGCTTCTATAAATCATGAACTATTTTAGGAATTTTTTCAGCATTTTTTTTTCAAATTTTAAATTTGAATTTGGGAAATACCTAACTGGACCGGACCGGAACCGGACCGGCCCGGTTAGGGCGGTTACCGCGGTAAACCGCGGTAAACCGACCGGTTTTTTTAACCCTGGTCCACACCGCAACGCGGTTGGGGCCCCTGGAAACACGAAACCTGTAGCTCGCTGCTTGCGCGACTGCTCTGCCGGCAGCCGGCGCTCCTCCGACGGCCAAGCAAGGGCCAACTAGGCTGTTTGTCCCGTCTTTAGCTCGGTGACGTACTGCCATTCTATTTTCCGGATATTAGTTTATTTAAGGAACGGATTGCTTTTGTTCGGTTGCCGTGGACCAATGCTGGTCGTCCTGTCCGTCCGTCCGTCCGCCCTCGACTGACACATGGGCCCCGAAACATGGCCCTTCAGTGCTGCCTGTACTACCTGCCAGCGTGCAACGCCGCTGTCACCACGTGATTTTTTATTTCCCTTTCCTTTTCGAAGTGCACAGGGTTCTCCTCTTTGATCTTCCTCCAGTGCCATGCAATGCAAGGCTGCACCATGCCTTGCTATTGCTAGTCGGGAAAGCAACGTGGCGAGACTATTTCTGCGAGCGCTGTACTGCTCCGTAGCTGTAGCCTAGTAGGATAGGCTTGAATGAACAGGGACAGGATGGAACAAAAAGAAGCGGAGAAGAGACCAAACAAACGAACCTCCCGGGGACGGACGGCACGTCGCCATATAAAAATTCGTGCATCCCCTCAAATCAAATTGCTACACCTCACCTGACCTGCAAATCATATTGTCATTGCTCAAGCAACTACTGCTACCTGTGTGCTAATAATGCCACCGCTGCCGTCCAATCTCGTCACCCATCTGGATTTATTTTCTGTTTTCTTTTCGACGAATCATGCCCCGTCGGAGAGGCAGGATCAGCGCGGGTCGCTGTCGTGCGGGGCCCGCGGCCCGATCGATACCCCCACGACCATTCCCCTCGATCGCCGCCTCCACCCGCTCCAATTTGAAAAACCGCTCTCCTCCCTCCCGGAGAACCGAACCTCTCTGTCTCTGGTCTCTCTGCCTCTGCTTCGGCCTTTGGGGTCTCGCGCTCGCGACTCCTCGGGCGGCGCTTCTCGCCACTCACCATGGCCTCCTCCTCTTCTGAGGTGAGGGCCGCGGGCAGGAGGATCGTCGACTACCTCAACGACGGCGAAGAGCTCGGGGCCGAGGGCGCGGTGGTGGAGACGCCGCCGTGCTCTCCTGCGGCGGCGGTGGCGGTGGCGGTTGCGGTGGGGGAATCCGCGAGGTCGGCGCTGCACAGGTTCAGGTGGCCGCGGCTGGTCAGGCACAGGCTCCGGAGAAAGGGAGGCGGCGATAAAGGGAAGCAGGAGGAGGTCGTTGTGCAGAAGGGCGACGACCTCCCCGTGGCAGACGTGTCTACCTCAGGTGCGTGTTTCGTGACCTCATCGTGCTCGGTGTCCAAGGTGCGATTGTTAATTGTTTAGCGAAATCTTAGACATTGGCCTGCTGCAAATACAACTGAGCCTGCGGCTGTGTTTAGTTGGGAAAGTTGGGGTGAAAAGTTACTGTAGCACTTTTCGTTGTTATTTGGTAAAATTTGTTCAACTATGGATTAATTGGACTCAAAAGATTCATCTCGAACTTTACAGACAAACTATGCAATTAGTTATTTTTTTTACCTACATTTAATGCTCCATGCATGTATTTAAAGATTTGATGTGATGGGTGGAAGAGGAAATATTTTGGGTTCGCATGACAACTAAACAGGGCCTGCGTTGTTGTTTGAACTTTGGAGAGCATGCCATGTTTTGGCAAGGATTCTGCTGTAAAATCCAGAAACAAAGAAGTGTGTGTCTTGTCAGAATTTATCAGAGAGTGCCGCCCCCTTCCACCGAGAGATCAGCAGATTTTCTTGTTCTGCTCTGCATGTACTTAGCTTTTACTACTCTATACGTAGTCGAGATGAACATGAGCGTAATCAACCAAGCCTCTGTCTGGCCTCTGCTCTGTACTTCCAGGATGCGGATCATCAGCGGCGAGCGATACGAGGCATTCCGACCTCGGCGTCGGGCTAAGCCTCGTGTTCCTGCTGGCGAAGACGTCCGACGAGTTCAACAAGATGGTGAAGGTGCGCGCGGAGATGGAGGCGCTCCTGAAAGAGATCAGAGACGAGGTACTGATCAAGAGCGGCGGCGGCACCGAGGGCGGCCGCGACGCGCCGAAAGACCGCAACCGCGAGTCCACCACGTCGAGCTGCGTCACTACCGACGGCAACGAGGTCCAGAGCGCTCGCGCTCGCATGGCGTACCAGGCCGCCTCGTCGTCTAGCGTGGAGCTGGCGGGCGACGAGAAGTCGTCGTCGTCAGAGGATGATGGAGGCTGCTGTGCGAGGATGGACGTGCTTGAGGAGGAGTTCCACGCCGAGATGGAGCTGCTTCAGGTTAACTACGGCTCAGAGACACCGTCGTTTCTGCCTGAAGAAGAAGAAGAGGAACACTATTGCGAGGTACCATGGTGCTCTGATCTTGCATTCATTCTGACTTGACTGAAAATGCGAAATGTCCCTGATTTGGGCCAACATTTGACATTTCAGCCGTACGACGAGTTGGCCGACTACCGGAATGGAATTGATGACGATTCAGGGGGAGTTGTTGAGGAAGACGATGATGGCGATGATGATAACGCTGAGTACAACGGAGTTTCTGCCGTACAGCTGGAGAGAAGGCTCCACGAGCTTCTCCACGAAAGAAACCGGGACCGGATTGAGGAGCTGGAAGCCGCGTTGCGGTGTGCGGAGCAGAAGCTCGTTGAGAAGGAAATGGAGGTGTCCTTGTGGAAGGACACGGCTAAGTTTGCGTTGCGACAGGACAAGGAGTTGCAGTGAGCATCAAAGTTCTCCCGTTCTCTTTCAGTCCGTACAGCTCTTGCGCACGGTTCATAGGCTGTACATGGTCACTGCCGACGGAGGATTTTGGGCAGACAAGGTTTGCCATGGCGAACTGCAGAATGGATGATCTCTGTGGAAGATATAGTGAACCTGTTCATACCAAAGTTTAGTGCTAGCATATTAGATCTCTAGAGAACGTTTTGGGTTCCGGTAAAATCAGTAGAATACTGTGTAACAGTGTAAGTTAGCCTCACTGGTGTACGGATCCATATGAGATTTGATACTGGATATTTCTGCATGCGCATGATGGATGGATCTTGTGTGAAATCAGGCTTCTCATGTGTGTCTTTTAAAATTTGTCCACAAATGTAAACACTTTTAGACTAACAAGCCACCTGAATAGGCATGATTTAACACCGTAACCTATGACATTGTTCACCTAAACAAGCAAGATTTAATTGCATCAATGTGATCCGGGTTCCAGATTAAGGGGGGGACATGCTCCCTTTTCTACCCTACTGAAGTTGTCTTAGGGCTATTTTGGATCCCTTTATTTTGAAGGAATTGAAATCTAAATAATGGATTAGAGGTTTGGAATTTGATATTCCATAACATTCCTAAACTCACAAATAAGCCTATCTCAAATTCATAGGGTGAGAGATGGAAATAAATTCTAAAGATCACTATGCTATAATTCTATTATCTAACTTATAGTACACTCTTCAACTCACTTCCCTACAATAGAAATGCAACATATAAGTATGTTCCTTGTATGCCTAACAATAAATATACAAATATATTCCATATATATAACTATATTAGCTTAATTAATCTATGCTTAGATTATAATTATTAGAATGAATTCAATTCCAAGGATCCGAACGGGCCCTAAAGAATCGATTCCTTGCATTTGTGAAGGAGGGTGTATTTGGTAAGCTGGATTTCCAAATTTGGCTGTGCTTATTACAACCTGTATTTTTTCATTTCAGCATCGCATATTTTTTCTTGAGGTTATGAAATATATTAGAATGTATCCTATAAAAATATAAAAAATATTTTTATACATACTTCCTCCGCCCATAAAAGAATACAACTATGGTATTCGTGGCTGCTAAGTTGTTCAAGTTTGACCAAGTTTAGAGTGAATAATATTCACATTTATGTTTGCAAATTGATTTGTTACGAAAATATAATTAATAATTAATCTAATGTTACTTATTTTGTATCATAAATGTTTGTATTTTTTTTTGTATAAGTTCAGTCTAATTTAAAAGCATTTGATTCATCGAGAATTGCATTCTTTTTCTATACGGATGGACTACCTACACATATTTATTTTACATTTCCCAAAACTCATAATAAGTTGACTAAATAAAGTTAATAATTTTTTTAAAAAAACACCAGGTATTTAACGCCGAGCTGGAACTGCAACGTAGCCTGGCCCCTGAATCATCCAACAAAGGCATCATCGTTGATAATATAGCCCTACCATTGTCCTACGGTAGTTCCATGTCAGAATAAATTGGGGGATGTTTTGTTTAAGAACAAAGTAGTCCATCATCTAATTATTTCTTTCTTTTTTTTTGTTTGGTTTGTGAAATTAGAAATGCTGGGTGAGGGCGTTCGATTGTCCGGCATTACCGTGGGCCACGACTGTATGAACAACCCATCTATTCCGGATGCCTCCTCTGATCGGTTGATTAATAAAAAAAACATTCGGCTCTCTTCTTCACTCCCCATCGGAACTGTTTCCCATCAGCCGTATATGTCGTAGTATTTCCCACTGCCCGCTCTGCTGCTCCTGCTCCTGTTCCGCACGCGCTGCCCCCCAGCTCCTGCTCCGCTGCCAGCCCCGCCCGACGATGCCGACAGGCGCTGCCAGTGCAAGGAGAAGCGTCGGGCCCTGGCGTGGAAGCCCTCTAGCCTTGCCTCCTGCTACGACTGAAGCGCGCCGATGCCTTAATGCAGACGGCGGAGGAGGCCGCACTGCTATATGATGCATGTTGCAAATGTATAATTCAAATGTTTTTGTTGTTTTAGAGGTATGTTGCAAGTGTTTCATATGGATGCTGCAAATGTTGCAATGGTTGTACACGTATGTTGCAAGCGTTTGTCTCCAATGTTTCATCTGTTCTTTCAGACGTACATTGCAAATTTGCAAGTGTGTTTATCTCGATATTACATATGTTTCAAACACATGTTGCAAGTGTGTTTATCTGCATGTTGCGTATGTTAGCAATGGTTTTAAGTGTTTTTTGCAAGTGTTTCAGACGCATGTTTCAAGTATTTCATCTGTCTTCAAAAGTATGTTGCAAGTGTTGCATCTGGATGTTTTAAAAGTGAATCGGGTATTGCACATGGGATGCGCGTGGGAAACGGAAAGGGGTGCTAGCGGTCCTCATGGGCGCGGCCCCCGGGTGGGCGCGGAGTGCAGGCGTGCGCTGGGGAAACGAATCAGCCCGGTCCACGGTACCGTCCAATGGAATCCTATCCCATCGGACGTCTGGGCGCCAGTTGTTCCCCCAAATAGAAATAGGTGGTGCATATCATCTCATTCTCCACTAGCTAATGAATTCTCCCTCTGTTCCCAAATAAATCAATTCCTAGAATCCGTGCCAATTAAACTTTTTTAAGTCTGATTAACTTTATAGAAAAGAATAACAACATCTATGATATAAAATGAGCATATTATGAAAATATATTCTATGATACATCTAATAATACTAGTTTGATATCATAAATCTTGATGTTTTCTTCTACAAATTCGGTCAAAGTTAAAAAAGTTTGATTTGAGATAACTCCAGAAATATATTTATTCAGGGCACAGAGGAAGTGGTAGAATGAATTCATTCCACCATATTCGAGGAATGACTCATGCTGTAATCAGCTTATTTAGGATAGAGTGATTTCTCAAGCCAAATGCCCAACTGCTTCACCAGGTATAGGCTACGCGCACATTATGACTCATCCAATGACATACTCGATTTCTTTTATACCATGTTAATTGTGCTAGAAGTGTATAGACTATAGACATTAGGGGCATCTAAATACGAATACGAAAGCGAGTGTAGCTTAGTTATTTACTAGACTACAGATATGCCGTCCTTTTTATAAGGGGGTGTGTGCGTGCGCGTGCGCAAGCGTTTTCTTTTTCTTTTCAAAAATACATACAAATATAAAGTTAATATAAAATCATGAGATTATAATGGGCCCAGTGGAGGTGCTCTAGTAAGCTCGTTACTTTTGGACCGAGATAAGGTCCACAGGCCGACAGGTGTGATATGAGCCGTGGTGGGGCCACATTGCGGAGAAGCCACAGACCAGATTACTGATCATTTATTTAGTCGTTAGTTTAAGTGTGAGGCCACTGTGTGTCAACTGTCCAAGTTCAGTAACAGGAATTCAAGATATGTGAAAACATTTGCATAAGCTATACTATTACTATAGTCAACACATAAACTGCAAACTGAAGATGATAAGTCTCATTGTCATATGCAGATCTCAGGAAAAGAAAACAGATGATCCTGGCTGTGATGGGTGGTATAGGTTTTGTCTTCTGTAGTAGTAGATGTTGGTATATTTATCTATAATTTTGGTTAAAGTTAAAAGAATTTAGCTTAAATAAAACTAAATAAATTATAATTTATATTAGAATAGAGGGAGTGCAAATTAACCCAAACACATGCGGACCATATATTTAAATAATTTTTTTCTCGACCGTGCTATGAGGCACATTTTTCGTTAAGAGGGGATAGAGTTACAAACGAACAACAGAAAACAACGGTAATCGGGGGTTACTGCAGGGGGAGACAAGAACAGAAAAGAAGTGCAAGAGGAAAGCCAGGACCTGGGAAACACAGCGCACTCAAAAATGACCTGGGAAACACAGAGCACTCAAAATGCCTTTCCACAGAGGGAACATTAACTGGTGTCTTGCTATCGTAATTCAAATCAGATACAAAGGAACCCATATATATGTGGACCATATTGAAGTAAAATAAAATAAAATGACTAATGCCTTTCAACAGAGGGAACATTAACTGATGTCTTGCTGCCTCAACGGTGACATGTTGCTACTTGTGTGCCGTTCTGATGATGTAGACGTAGAATAATTGGACCCAGTCCAGACGGCCTGATCAGCTCTCAGTCTATATTACTGTTACTATGCTCTTCACCCTTGACAAGATCTTCTTCCTGGTGTTCGTTTGTTTTTGTCATCCCAAAAGAATATTTAGAGCATAAGTACATCGATCGCAAAAGAATATGGCATCCCAGCATGCTGTATTGATCATCTTCCTGTTCTTCTTAGTTTGTTCCTGCCAATCCCTCGTTGATCGCCTAACTTCAGTAAAACCACTCTACCCCGGCGACAAGCTCATCTCCGACGACGGCGGCATGTTTGCCCTTGGCTTCTTCAACCTCACCACCAACTCAACCCCAAGCCTGTACCTCGGCATATGGTACAGCAACATCCCCGAGCGCACCTACGTTTGGGTCGCCAACCGCGACAGCCCAATCACCACGCCTTCAGCGAAGCTAGCTCTCACTAACACTTCCGACCTGGTGCTGTCCGACTCCGAAGGCCGCACGGTTTGGGCGACAGACAACAATGTCGCCGCCGCCGGTAGCATTACCGGAGGCTCTGGAGTGCTCCGGAGCACGGGGAGCTTCGAGCTCGAGCTGCTGCTGCCCAATGGCACAGGCGTCGTAGTATGGAAGAGCCTCGATCACCCCACGGACACCATCCTCCCGACCTTCAGGCTGTGGACCAACTACAAGGCTCACACCGTGCTGCGCGTCGTCGCCTGGAACGGCCCTCGGGACCCTTCCGCCGGCGAGTTCTCCCTCAGCGGCGACCCCAGCGGCTGGGGCCTCCAGATAATCATCTGGCAGGGTACACGCCGCACGTGGCGCAGCGGCGTGTGGAACGGCGCGGGGGCCTCCGCCATCACCAGGTTCATATACTCCAAGATCGTCGACGACGGGGAGGTGATCTACGCGGCGTACAACGCCGCCGGCGGCCCGACGACGCACTGGAAGCTGGACTACACGGGGAACGTGAGGCTCCGCGTCTGGAACGTCGAGTCGTCGTCGTGGACCGTCCTTTTCGAGGGCCCCGGCAATGGCGGCTGCCTCCACTACGGCGCGTGCGGGCCGTTCGGCTACTGTGACGCCACGGGGCGCGAGGGCGGCGTCCAGGAGTGCAGGTGCCTCGACGGGTTCGAGCCGGAAGACGGCTTCTTCCGTGACTTCTCCAGAGGATGCCGGAGAAAGCAAGGCCTGGCGTGCGCCGGCGCCGGCGGTGGGACGAGCCATTACTTCCTGACCTTGCCGGGGATGAAGGTGCCTGACAAGTTCCTGTATGTCAGGAACAGAAGCTTTGAAGAGTGTGCTGCCGAGTGCGATCGCAACTGCTCGTGCACCGCGTACGCTTATGCCAACTTGAGCACCATCGTCACCATGAGTGCTAGTAGTGACATGTCAAGGTGCTTGCTTTGGATGGGGGAGCTTCTCGACACCGGAAAGGACGGTGATTTGGGTGAAAACTTGTACCTTCGGCTCGCCACAGGCTCTCCCGGTAAGTGCCAGATCAGGCGTGCCTTCAAATTACACACAACACCCAACTTCACCTTCACATGATGTATTGATGTGTTATTCTACAGGAAACAACAAAAAGAAGATCGGCATGGCTATGGAGATTGTGCTCCCAACAATGACATTTCTGCTGATGCTCACATCATGTATATGTCTTGCCACTAAATGCAAGTCAAGAGGTACACCAAGAGAAAAATACTGAAATACCTACATGTGCTTGTAATTTGCAGCTTTTTAACTTGTAAGTATGTAAGTGTTGAATGAATTGTTGACACGTTTCTACCAGGCACGCGACGGAACAAGGAAGCACATGAGAGGAGCGCTCACGATTTCTGGGATCAAAATCTGGAACTATCGTCTATTAGCTTTGAGGACCTCGCATCTGCAACGAATAATTTCCATGAAGCCAACATGCTTGGAAAAGGTGGCTTTGGGAAAGTATATAAGGTGGTATACGATTTTAATTTGTCAATTATATGTCTTATATTTCATCAACTCACAACGCTGATATCATATCACACACACAGGGGATACTGAAAGATGGCAAGGAAGTTGCTATTAAAAGGCTTAGCAACGGTTCTGAACAAGGGAAAGAGCAGCTTAGAAATGAAGTAGTTCTGATCGCAAGTTTGCAGCACAAGAACCTAGTCAGCCTTCTTGGTTGTTGTCTCCATGAAGATGAGAAGTTGCTCATATACGAATACTTGCCCAACAAAAGCTTAGACAAATTCCTCTTTGGTATGTTCTATCACACATTCTAAGAAAAAAAATGAATTGGCTAAGAAACACTGCTGAATGGTTTAACTGTTTTCTTCAATCCTTAATTTCCATGTTCATGGCAGATCCTGCAATGAAGTCTATGCTTGATTGGCCAAAAAGGTTCAACATAATCAAAGGAATAGCTAGAGGAATTCTTTATCTCCACCAAGATTCAAGAATGATGATCATTCACAGAGACCTCAAAGCAAGCAACATCTTGCTGGATGCAGAGATGGAACCGAAAATCGCAGACTTCGGTATTGCAAGGATCTTTGGAAGTAGCGAGCAGCAAGCAAGTACTAGACGAGTTTTTGGGACATAGTGAGTATTCTCTGGTTCTAGTTAATTAGAACTACAAAAACTATTCACGTTCTTATAGCTATTCAAATTCTGACTACTTGCTTGTGAAATGATTCAAATAGCGGTTACATGTCGCCTGAATATACAACGCAAGGCATTTTTTCAGTCAAGTCCGACACCTATAGTTTTGGCATTTTACTTCTGGAGATAGTCAGTGGACTAAAGATCAGTGCCTCTCCTCATCTACTAATGGATCATCCAAGCCTTATTGCTTATGTAAGTGTTACTTCTAGCATGCTTTATTTTTTAATAATAAATATATATTGTTAAAATAAACAAGAAATTTGTCCTCGTGTTTTAGGCATGGAACTTATGGAAAGATGGAATGGCAAGGGATTTCGTAGACACAGTGGTTGTGGAGAGCTGCTCGCTGGACGAAGCCTTGCAATGCATCCATATTGGACTACTGTGTGTTCAGGACAGCCCAAATGACAGGCCACTGATGTCATTAGTTGTGTCCATGCTGAATAATGAGGCCATGCCACGCCCAATGCCCAAGCAGCCATTATTTTTTGCGCAGAGATATTATGAAGCCCTATCAACAAGAGGAGACTCGGAACACTCTGCTAATCACGTGAGCCTATCAACGGTAGAAGGCCGATAAATATTAGGGCATGTTTAGATCCCATGAACATTCTTCTGATAACCAAACATGGCCTAGGGTACTCATTTTTTTTTTTGAAAACAGCCTAGGGTAATCATTAGAACATGCTACTTCCATAAGCTATCAGCGCTGTCTTATTTTTGTGTTTGTTTAATTATGATGTCTGCAATCTTCGTTCTTTGCTTGTGATGGCAAAGGTTTTTCCCAATTCAGCCGTTCTGCTTTCAGTAGTCCTACCTCCTACGGCAACGTTCAGAAAGTTGTTTGATCTGTTTGACTGCTTCTAAGTTGCCTAGCAAGCAAGCATTTTTGTATATGTTCTGTGTGTGGTGCGTAAGTTTCTTGATAACTGACAGAAGTTGACACAGATGGCCGGGCGTACTGGCCATCCTAGATTTATGGCCATAAGTTTTTGTGTAATTTTGATGATTTTCTTTTTGACGTTTTTTGTTTTGTGATTGTAACTCCATACTTTTTTTGCCTATTTCAATAAAATTCTTGTAGGGGTGAAAACCCCTCCTGTTCCCTTAAAAAAACTGCGGTATGCAGTCGTGTCATGCCAATTCATATAAGCTTTCCAGTTTAAAATCCTGCTGTTGCGAGGGGTAAAAAAGAATCAGCAGACGATCTCATCCTTGGAACTTGGCAAATGAATTAGTTTTAAAAAATCATGGGTAAAAAAGAATCAGCCCAACCATGAAGAGTTCTTTTCCTGTCCGCACTATAGATATCGGTTTCGAGTTCTAGTCGTGCCGGATCAAGGATTATTAGACAATTTAAAATACATATTTAGTGTCAACGTTATGTGATTCATTAAGGAAACATTTTTCATGATTGCTAAACCATGACAACACATACTCAACATGCATGTATATATCTATACTTACTCTATATGGTGGCACACAACATGTGTGTTTACTTTAACTTATTTTTTCTATATTGATTAGTACTAGTAGAAATGGGTTATTTAAAAGCATAGTGTCGGTGTTTAGAAACCGCCGACTAGTAAATTTAGTGGATTGCGCATTTGGACTCGGATAGTGTGTAAAGAGGACACGAGGATGTATACTGGTTTAGGTGGAACATCCCTATGTCCAGTGGCGAGCTGTTCATGTTACTTGCACTTGGGTTTGCAGTAGGAGTTACAAACGGTCGAGGGACAAACTCCCAAGGCTCTGTGTGTTGAGGTCGAATGTGTCGTCGTGGAGTTGTAGGATTGTGATCCCCCAGAAAGGTATCAGTTCCCCTTTTATAGCTTAAGGAAAGGGCCGGTCATATACGAGAGTGGATGAAAAAAGGAAAAGAAGAAAGAGAAAAATAAAAGAGATGGAACCTGGAGCTGCGTTGCTCCCCTTCCCTTGCCGGTGGGCCCTGACGGTCCTGTAGACGATGAAGACATCCCCACGTTGCCGTCTTGCCTGCCACTGGTCCCACGCGTAGACGTCGTGGGTCAATCGTGGCGCTCCATACCGCCCGGATGGACGGTATGGTCAACAGACTCCTCTGACGGAGATCATGTCAGAGTTGGAAGTATAGTGTAGAACCATGAACATCTGACAGGGGTTGTACGAGGAGTTGGCGACACAGGACCACCTTGTTGACACCGTGGTGACGTGAACTCCCAGGGATGGCCTGTCACAGTTGCGGGTCGCGTCGGGGCATAGCTACTCCTTTCGTGTCAGAGGCGCACACCCATGGTGGTTGAGGTGGCGTGGGCCCCTCTCGGGGCCTTCACTTCTGTTTGAGAGTAGGTCCGACCCCCGGGGGTCGGACGAGGTGGAGTCCTTACCCGCGAGTTTGGGCGAGGTGGGACCCGCACCCGAGGGGTCGGGCGACGCGGAGCCTATTCCCGAGGGGTCAGGTGAGCCAGAAACTCTCTCGGTTGGGCCTGACTGGGCTGCAACTACGCTCACAACTGTTTTAGACGAACTGAGGCTGATGTCTTTTAACTCCTGTCCTACGAGTACCCTAATATTGGTACCCGACACATAGATATAGGACACTTTATGATATTTCTCTCTAGCATTATAGGTAACTTAGGAACATATTAATAGGTTTTTGATTTATTTTGAATAATGGTAGAGGTGGAAGTTCATATATGCAAATTTAGGTTATTTGAGATTATTTTTCGAAATGGCCTATGTAAGTAACTTAAAATTCAGGGTGTTATTTTAGATTATCTTCATAATGTGATATGTGGCCAGTTAAGATGCTGATTTAGGAAGGTTACTCTATATTGTTATCATAATTACGATGGTAGATAATTTTTAGAAACAAGACATATTCAATGGTTATCATTGCAATTAACTATTATATATACTCCACCAAACCGATGATTATATGTATCTTATTTTTTATGATAATTTCTAGAATTTATCTTTTTTTTATTTATGATGTGTCTCATAAGGATAAACTTAGAGACTCGTTTAGGGGCCTTCAGTTAGTAATGGTATAAGATATCATCTATGCCACCACTTCAGGCCTTGTTTGCATGTTATCGGAGTCACCTCAATTCATATATGTTGGGGTGGATTGAGATGTAATTTAGTTCAAGTTCCACTGCAATCTGATCAACACATGTGGATTGATACAAATCTGACTATATCCAAACAAAGCCTCACCTGTAATTTTCATATATACTATGGCTTCCCTTAATGACATATAAGACCAGATCCCACATGTCCTCGAGTTTTTAATCTATCGTATAGATTAAAAACCTCCACAGATGATGCTACGGTGAAAGTGCCTCTGCGCTGTTATACGTGTACGTTTTTAGTGAAGGAGGGCTTAGGGTCTGTTTGGTTTACCCTGTTAAACTTTAATTGGTGTTAACCATGAGGTTGACCATAAGGTGTTCGGATATTAATAATAGACTAATTATGCTTAATAGATTCATCTCATAAATTAATCTCAATTTGTGCAATTAGTTTCGTAATTAGTCTATGTTTAACACTTCATGCATGTGTCCAAACATTCAATGTAATAGGTGTTTAAAAAAAAGAGAACCAAAAGCTACCTTAGATGATACCCATATGGATGAACCCGCTTCAAGCTATGTGTCGCAATCAAGAACTTGGCTCGGTCCAAACCGGCAGCTAACAAACATTCTGTGCCAATTCGGTCAAGACCATGGGCAAAGACGCTGGCCAATGCAATTTCAGGACTTTGCTCGTGTCACCAGGCCAAAGCCAGATACACAACCCCAACAAGGCGAATCGGCAGAAGTTACCAAAGCGCACGGCAGCCTCCTTATTCTTCGTGCGCCTTGGTTGTTATTACATCACAGGAAGAGTGGTGCTAAAGAGAGCGGGAGGGAAGGAGAGAGGGGCAACAATGGCGGCACCTGCTGTGCTCGCCTTCTTTCCACTTCTGCTCCTCACAGTCTTCTCACCAGCATCAACCTCAGCGCACCGCAACCGCAACCGCAACCCCAGTCCTTTCCCGCCAATCGTTCCCCTGCATCTGCAGGCTCTTCGGCAGCAGCGGCGAGCGAGCAGCTCGGACGGCAAGCTCGTCACCGCGGCCGCCGATGCTGGCACCAACAGCACGGCGCAGCCGTTCACGACACACTACTTTCCCCAGGAGCTGGACCACTTCACCTTCACGCCTAACGCGTCGATGGTCTTCCGTCAGAAGTACCTCGTCAACGACACCTTCTGGCGGAGGCCCAGCGGCGGCAGCGGCGCCGGGCCGCTGTTCGTGTACACCGGCAACGAGGGTGACATCGAGTGGTTCGCCACCAACACCGGCTTCATGTTCGACATCGCGGCCAAGTTCGGCGCCCTCCTCATCTTCATCGAGGTACCGTACCAGCTTGTTGTAACTAAGATGAAAACGGAACGGAAAAATCCCGAACCGAACCGTATCGTTTTCTGTATTTTATCCGATCGAATTCGTATTTTTGTGTTCGACTTTACCGTTTTCACTTTCGTTTTCGTATTTCAAATATA
>CM039616.1:49482155-49578727 GCA_022457205.1 Saccharum spontaneum | reverse complement strand
TGTTGTTGAGTTTTTGGGCCCGGTTTCCCTAAAAACAAACTGGGCCAATACTTGTTTCTTTTTCTTCTAATAATAAAATTTGCGCCAAAGCTTTTGCCATCCTTTCGTGGAAAAAAATTGTCATCAAGAAACAATTGATTGACACAAGGGCAACAATAATTTGCAGAAACTCACACTTTCTGGCGTCAATAATCTCCTCAGTTCTTCCTCTGATGGAACCCGGAAATCAGGTCTCTGTGTCCAGAAAAAATGCCCCTTTGGTCCTTTCTGTAAGGAAGTGCAGGAGAGCATTAAATATGGTTGAATAAGAGTCAAGAATTAAAATATAAAAATGTACAGATAAAGAAACTATGAATAACATGTGTGGTAGACAGATACCTTCAAATCGGCACAATGCTTCAATCGTTTTTTCACTATAGCTTCTGTCAGAGGACTTTGTATGGGTAACTCGTCAGCTCGAATCTGAGGAATACCATCAGGCCTCTCTCTAGTACGAAACTCACGATAAACATATGCAAGAACTCGGTTCAGAAGATAATTCTGCACGTTCTTAGTCCCTGGTGAAAAGACTTCCATATGAGGTTCCTGCAGGAAACCATGACTATTAAGTTATGGATGAAATTGTTAAAGTTCCAAGACAGAACAGCTCCTAAACACTTTATGATTTATTTTCAATGTACTGTTAATTGAATGGAAACAAGAACTAGAGGAGTATTTTTGACACAAAAAACAAAGAACTCAATGAGTATTACATTTGTTTGACAAAAGAAGTGAATACGGAACATAATTTCTTCAGACTTTTACGCAGAAATCAATAACCATATACCAGTCATATTTGTAACGTTCATGTAAAGGTGTTCTCATGTACTTCTGTTCTCACCTGCTGAGAACAAACTGCCAACGTGTAGGGTCATTCAACAAGTGCAATGCCATGCTAAAACTGCACCAAAGAAGCTTCTAAACATGCAACAGACTACATTACTGAACTTCATAGCAGATCCTTATCAATAAAACAAATTGAATTTCCCTGCTAAGCATAAATGAAAAACATGATGGACGAGAGCTATCTCTACCACTGTAACAAAGGAATATCCAATGTTTCAGCTATGTTCACTAAAGCAGTAAAGCCTAAAGGTCCCACACAGAAAAAGCACAAGCTAAACCTAAGAGGAAACAATGAATATTTCGGAACATGGTCTGCAGTGTAAAGCTTGGAATTGCACCACAGCAGAGAATTCAGTGAGGGAATCCTATACTTGACAATATAAGGAGAAACTTCAGATAAGAAAGGGTTGGAAACATTGCACATCCTACTTATACAGAACATAGTATTTCAGGCACCAGAGCTTACTTGTTGGCCAACAGCATATAGCTTGTCAATGCGACGGAGGGAAAGTGCCCCTTTGGCTGAACGAACTAATAAGTAATCAGTTGGTGCAACCTTATGAGGAAATACAGGTGATCTGTACATGTTTGTTTCGAGACAAGATTGGTGGGACCCAGAATGTATATCTCCTAGAAAAGGGGATTTGTCAGAAGGATCAATTGCAAGCACTGTGCCCAGTCCATCACTGTTGTTTCGCAGTGATGCAGCTGTCTGATCAGTAGGGGAAGTTTTCTGGTAATATGTACAGAGACGGGCTCCCATTCCTGCATTCGAGAGAAGTAAAGGTCTCTCTTCACAATATCTGCACTCAGGGCAATAAATGACAGATGAATTACTATAGTGGGGAAAAAACATAATCAAAATTTGCCAATGTGCATAACCAACACAATCTTGCACATATAAACATAATGATAAGCACTTGGCCAAAATATAGAGGTAAAAGAATTAAAAAAATTCATTGGAAAGTATCAGAGCTCTCTATTCACAGTATCTGCATTCATGTGTCACTAACACATGTGCTACCATGATAGGAAGTCCATAATATCGACAAGCAAATCACAAGCACAAATACCTACCCAACAAGCAACCTCACACATACTCCCTCCATTAGTGTAAGGTACATCATCTAAAAATTCAAACATTGTAATTCCTCCATCCCAAAATATAAGCCATATTTTGACTGTCTAAGTTCAAGTTTAATCGATAAATTAATATAAGAATCTACGAGGTATGTGATCAAATCATAGAAAATTGATATCATTGGATTCATATTCAAAGGTACATAGAATTGTGATTTTGTAACTATTAATAAAATATTATAAGAGAAATCTCTGGCCAAAGTTCGTAACACTATCAATAAAGCTATGTGATGGAGGAAGTAACTTCTAGATAATAATTCGGTCGACTATATATGAGTTCAATGAGATACAAAACTGGTAGAAAAATATCCCAATTTCAATGTGCATTCTTACGGTTACAATTTTGTAGCTCACAACAACATAATTCAAGAGATATCTATGATCAAATTTCAACTTAACAGACCATGCCACATCAAAAGTTGTGTAATACCACTTGGTTGAACTAGCAACTCAGCACAACAACAACAACAACAACATAGCCTTTTGTCCCAAGCAAGTTGGGGTAGGCTAGAGATGAAACACAAAAGAGACCAGAAAACAGGGAGACACATAAAGGGACAAAAAGAGCACAAAACAAAAAGAGGTCATGGTTCAGGTACGTTGATTGCCAATCTCCAAGCGCTCCTATCCATAGCTAAATCCTTGGGGATATTCCACTCCTTAAGATCTCTCTTAACGGACTCGTCCCAAGTTAGTTTAGGTCGACCTCTACCGCTCTTTACATTATCGGCCCGCTTTAGAACTCCACTACGCACCGGCGCCTCAGGAGGCCTCCGTTGGACATGTCCAAACCATCTCAACCGATGTTGAATCAATTTCTCCTCAATTGGAGCCACCCCAACCCTATCCCGAATATCGTCGTTCCGGACTCTATCCCTCCTTGTGTGCCCACAACACCAACGCAACATACGCATCTCTGCTACACTCAATTGCTGGACATGTCGCCTTTTTGTAGGCCAACACTCAGCACCGTATAACATCGCCGGACGAATCGCCGTCCTATAGAACTTACCTTTCAGCTTCTGAGGCACCCTTTTGTCACAGAGGACGCCAGAAGTTTGACACCATTTCAACCAGCCGGCTGAAATTCTATGCCTAACATCTTCATCAATGTCTCCGTCCTTTTGTAGCATCGATCCTAAATACCGAAAAGTATCCTTCTTGGCCACCACTTGCACATCGAGGCTAACGTCTCCCTCCTCATGCCTAGTCGCGCTGAAGTCGCACCTCATGTACTCGGTCTTAGTCCTACTAAGTCTGAACCCTTTCGACTCTAACGTTTGCCTCCATAGTTCTAACTTCCTATTAACCCCTGCCCTACTGTCGTCAACTAGCACCACATCATCAGCAAAGAGCATACACCAAGGGATCAAAAAATCAGCGCCTATACAAAGTCACATACGTTAAGGTTCATTGAAATTAATACTTCAAGAAACAATAAGGGGGAATAAATTGTACTTACTCCATTAAAAAAACATGTCCATCCTTGATAGACAAGTCAGTTTTTTTCCTGAAAGCCCCAGGAGGGCGTAGAGGCTTGTCCTCACCAGGCAATTTCTGTGCTTTTGGCCATAGATACACTTCAGTGCGAACAACATGCACAATGGAGTTTGGTCGCACATTTTGCATTGCTAACGAGGTGTCATCCTGAAGCTCTTTCCCAGAACAGAACAATTTGATCTTCTCGGAAGGCTTCAATTCTGCAAAAAGCTAAGGCAGTGAGAAAACTAATTAAACTGGAGGAAATGACCATTTGTCTTTCCTTTTGGGGGCTTAAATTACACAGTACATGTATTAGCAACCAACTGCACAACAAAAAGCATAAGCATAGCAAAAAATTTCCAAATAAAGAAAAATCAAAACAAATAGGGGTAGTAAACGGATACCAACCGAACTTCTTTGATGCTTTTAATTTGACAGAGACTGGAGTGTCCTCAGCATTTACCAAAATCTTGACTCCTTTTCCTCCCAATGACATAAGTAAAACAGTCATCCTCCCATGGCTACAAGCAGTTCCTTGTAACTGAGCGGCAATTTTATTTTCATGTGGGTACCACTTAGCTCTTGGTCTATGAAAGTTTGCAATTTCCTTACTGCATAAAGTTGACAATCAGAGAAGTTACTGTTTATTAGAGATGAAACGGCCAAAAATCAATAAACACTATCGTGCAGTTCCCTGTGCAAAAAAAATAAATAAAGATGCAGTGGGTGACATAAGCATGACAATGAAATGTGACTTGAAAATAAAATGTGACTTGAAAAACAACCTATGATCACACTTTCATCAAGCAGTAGATTTAGCTTCCACTTAACCAAATATGTAAAACAACCTATGATCACACTTTCAAGTTCTGAAAGTTTTCTTTTATAGGTTAAGAGGAAATATCAGGTGCACAAGTCTTTGAACACACACAAACTAAATCTTTTGCCTTGGTGGGAGGTGGGAGCTTCTTCATATTTCTTAAGACTGAGGATTCAGACAGATAGAAAGCTGAGGGATGGCGGAATTTCCACCTCCGAGCACAAGAACTAGTTGGTGCATATGTTTCCAATACATACTCTCATGCATCTGATACTTTATCTTTATCTTGAACAGGGGCATAACTATCTCCATCAAACAGCCATGCAGACTAAAGAATATTCATAGTTACAGAAATATTTCCTCAGAACAACAAACCACTGCTACTCTTGATTAGATATAGATAAAGGCTCAAAATGAAATAAACATTCAGTTAAAAGGAATATGTTACTAAAAAAAATATTATTCACTCTTGCATTTCTAGTCACGTCAATGAAGTAACAATGTAACAGTTGAAAGCATGACAAATTCATTTGAGTCGCTTGTAAGACAATAGAAGATGAGAAATCATGGATGCACATAATCAGAATTTGGCAGGAAGGGATGGAGGTCTCATACTTGCTCAATACTGGCTTCATGGTTTGCAGCTTATGAGCTGGAGCAGAATGCACCACCTTTATGCCCATTAAAGCACGTTTTTTAGTATGAGATTTAGCTTGCTGTGGAGTCTTCCTATTTGAATAAAACTTGTCATTGGAGATGTTGAATCTGCCACTCAATGTCTTTGCTTGATTGTCAAAATTATCAACTGTTGGTGTTGAAGTCTTGGTTGACTGACTAACAATCATAGCACGAGCATGAGACCGGAGGTGATCCACATTCTTTTCATCTAGGATCTCAAAAAGCATATGATCATCTTTGAGGTCAAAGATCAGTTTAGGCTTTGGGGTAACCTCAGTAGGATCCCAAATTATGTTGTCCAACCATGATCCTTCTAATAATTCCCTGTTCAGTAAACTAAGGTTATTTAAATGCATCGTGGTGTCAATTTTAACTGCATCATCTAAGTTATTTGGCGTTATGTGATCTAAGTTATCTTCATTTGTCAGTGGAGGGTAACTTTTCCCAGGGGAACAGTAGTTAACTGGAGCAGGCATTTCTGTACAACCAAAAGTCTCTTCAATTACTGGGGAACCATTGCTTTTACTCTGTACATCCCAACACCTGGAGACCTGGCCATAATCCTTACCCTGGTCTTCACCATGAGTGTCCACACTCTCTTCAGATTCACAGATTTTTGCATAAGGCTGCTGATCAGTTGCTGGTGAATTGTTCCAAATGATATCATTTTCCCAATCATCATGCTCAAGTGGATAAAAATCAGGACAAACTGGAGATCGCTGGACAGTACGAATATCCTTATGCGCATCTTTCATTGGTTGTTCTGAAAGACATGAATCCTTTAGCCTTAAAGTGACATCAGAAATAGACTCATCACTGTCACTCTCAACAAAATCTTCATTCATCTGGATGTGCTTCAACGTTGAGAAATTTTGGATAGTGCTCCGGAGAATTAGTTCCTCATCTTCTTCAACATTGTCAGCAACATTTGTGATCTGAAGCTCTGGAAGTAATTACAACAAGACAGATATGATATTAGATGTATTCAAATGTTTTGACCCGGAGTAACTGCGATAACAAGCTATTGACTTGCGGCACATAGGAGCAACAAAGCCTTGTGGTAGTTTGATGTTAGGAAAATCAAGTACATATGTACATTCATATAGCAGTAAAAAAAGATCAAATACATTCCTTTTGTGGAAATCAGCAGAAAATAAAGCAATTATCAACAATGGTTATGCTGCAAAAGGATCAATAAATCAAACTAGAAGTCATACAGATGCAGATTAGGTTCACATATTAATAATTTTTCTTAACACCAATCAATTAGAAAACCTGAAAGAAATAAGCCAACAATCTGCTTGCCTTTCCATATAGTTGGCCCTTTTGATAGGCTATATCTTTTTTACAGTTATCGGAACGATGAGGCGAATTAGACCTCACGTTGTTTTTGGCCTAGTTTCAAAACACTGTAATAATAACTAGGCCTAATCAGAAGAGGCAAGAGCCAATTTGTATAGAACTACTGTTTCATCAAATCAGATACTTGCCCTCAGACAGAATGAACATATTGGAAATCAGATTTTTGGAAATGATAAGTATAAACTGTTGACATAGGACAGTGGCAGTTAAATTTCTTCATCTCAAATTGAACACATGAGCAGTAAGGATAACTATGTTCCCAGTAACCATTGCTTTCAGGTAACACCCTCCAGCTACCAACTATCTATCAAGGTCTTGCATACATGGGGGAGGGTGGTGCTTCTTAGATCTTTTTGTTGCAACATGCAGAATACCTTTATTCACTGGACGTTTGTGGTGATCTGTTTTCACTTTTCTTACAGGTTCTTGGATACCAAAAATTTCAGAGAACCTCAGGATCGCGTTCCCATCCTCTATGCATAAAACAGGGAGGGAAGTCGCACTTTCAGGCTCAAGATGACCTTCCCCAGTGCCCTTTTCATTCTGTTTAATTAGAGATGAATAAGAAAAGTGCTATAATTATATAAATATGATACAGGACAATGCAATATTAATTTCTAGGTTCAGGCTTCACATACCTCCAAATCTTCATATTCAAAGTCCATGCTTTCTTCTGGATGTGATAACAAGCCAATCTTTTCCATGGCAAGGTTATCGCTTGAGGTTGCCATATCTGCCTGCTCGATAGAAACTATATCCAAAAAGATTACGAGAAATGAGAATCAAGTCAGTTAGCTATAACAAATATTAATAATAGATAAAAAGATTGAAATTCGATGTGTTAGTGCTGACAGATGAATGCTCTAGTTGTTTCAAGAAAAACAAATGCTCTATTTATTTTATAACATGTACTCGGCAATTAAAATCAAGTGTGCTTGAACAAAAAGGTTGCATAACATTTTCACAAGTTTTCATCTTCAATAATTAAAAGTGAAGTTTATGCCAAACTAGAATCTATGGTCATAAAAGAAAAAAGGTGAAAAAGGATGGTCAAGTCTTCAGTTCAGGTTTTATTAGAGTTAGACTGGAACAAACTTGATCGCTACCACCAAGGCTTGCCCAAGCCAGAAGGGGGAAGTTGGACATGCAAATATGAAGACAAATAGTTGCAGACCAAAAAGGAGGTGCCAAGCTACAAATGTTTAATCACTAGATGGAAGGAACAAATAACAGGGGTAGCATGGGAACCAGAAAGTAGTAAGAAATGGAATGAACACTAACATAAATGGAACTTGGAAACATTAGGCACGTTATCCAGTATCACCTGAAGATAAATTTTGGGCAGCACTATCACCTCCATCACCAGGAGGTTCATTATCATTGGGTGGTTCTTCTTCTTCTTCATCGTAATTCTCATCGTCAAACACTGAAACTGTACTATTCACCGATGCATACACTGTAGATGAAGAGAAGTAATCCTTTTTTGACAACACATTGTCTTCCTCTGTAGTTGCTTCAACTTCAGGTCCATCATATTCTTCATCAATATCTTCATAATCAACAGCATCTTCTGCCTTCTCATCATAGTCTGCATAACAGCAAAAAGATGTGTTATCAATTATGTGCATAGTTTGACACGGAAAAAGAAGAATAAGGCCTTCCTAAGCAATGGCAAAGTTAGCTTGATGAATGACTCTCAAAACTGTAGGTGCAGCTTATATGGAAACAGTAATATGTCACTAACCTTGTTCAGAAGGATCAGTTGGTGCTGGAGAAGACTTGATTAGCTAATTAGAAACAACATAGTATTAACTTGTTTGGTAATGAAATAGGTAAGTAAAATTAACTATATGCATAAGATAACATACGTCAATGTCTTTGAGAGATGGACCAAGCTTATCTGCCAGTGCAAAAAGGTGTTCCTTCGCATCCTGAATTAAGCAAAATAAAAGTAATAAAGAAATGCAACATCCAAATTACATTATAAACATAACTAAATAGGGACTTGGTTTCCTGCAGAGACTCGATGGGAAAACAATAAAAAAAAAGTACCCTCAGGCTGCGCAAATAAAAAAAAAAGTACCTTTGTTCTGGCTAAAATTTAGTGAGCTAAAGACTATTCAGAAAATATCCAACTTACGAGAAAATTACAATGCATGGACTGAGAAAATTTTGGTTCATAGCATTGATTTTCCCTATCTCATCATTTTCAGAACTCAAATCAAATCAATTTAATCAGTGGAATATGGTTCTTTTAGTAATGCTGGTTCCTATAAAGCAACAGAGCACCCTAAAGTATAAGTTATACGGATCAAAATGTTAAGAAAAAGAGCACCAACAAAGAAGTTAATCTGTATCAAATCATGACCAATTGAGAATGCACTAAGATCAAAAACAGATAGAGATGCATGTCATCTGCTAGAGGCCGACACGTGAGATAAAATAATCAAAACAACAAAAAACAGGACATTTGCATGCCAGCAAAATCAGATATTAGAAGTCTGTACCTCATCAAGATAGTCAGCATCTAAGTCACCAGAATCATCTACATTGCCGAACATAAACCCCAAGAAGTGATTTCCTCCACCAGGCTCCTCATAATCCTCGTCGTCATCATCATCTGTAAGGATGACAACAGTAATCACTAATAAATAAGATGGGGTTATTCAAACAAACTCATTGCTAGTTTCAACCAACATTTCATCAATTGTACTTAGCTTCAAATAAATCCAGTTTTGGAGCAACCTCAGGAAATTGTTAGGAAAACTAAGAATCTGAGGATTAATGATGACACGATGCATTCCCAAACAGAGGGTTACATGTGTTCAGTATTTTAAAGATGCAGCATCGGAGAATCTCAATGCTAGTTTCAACCAACGTTTCATCAAATTAAGTTTCAAGACATCACATAAAATACAGAATCATCATGGAACAGTTAACCCTACAGAGGATCATCTTCATACTCATAAGTCATAACACCATTTTGCAGTTTTATGATTCTCACAGACGACTCTAAAGATTGCAACTTCACAATTACAAGCCCATAGCAGATCAGCATGCCAACCACCTCATCTTACATGGGTCCATGTAGCTCCCGCAACTAAAATCTTCTCCACACAAAAAAAGAACATCGAATTCTATATAGCCCCAGACAGCATGTCATCGGCTTATCAAATCCCATTGTAAACAGGCACCACAATCCGTTGCACAAAGCCCAGCAAATACACTAGTTAACATAGCACGCCCAACACATCAGAACCCAGCTATTTGACAACCCTAAGGGCCGCCCATCGGCTCTTGCACCAACACCAAACCAAAAGCATAACGTGGCTGTGATGAAGTCCTGGCTGTCGTCGAGCTCACCTGCGGCACTGTTGGTCGGGTTCTCCTCTTCATGGAGCTCGCCGTCGCTCATGGCTGCGGCTGTCACTGTCCTCTACCGACTCACCGGGCCGCGACGGCACCAGTAGCTACAAACCCTAGGCCGCCGCACCCTCAGGCCCCTAATCGGCGCCGTACCTCGCAAAATCTAGAATCGCAGGGCCGGATTGGATAGAGTGAATAAAAAATCTCAAGGTATAGCGTCAAGGGTGAGGCCGAGCCAGAGGCGGGGGAGACCGGGCGATTTCCGCCAGGTCTCCACAGGATTTTCGGCACGTAGGGACTGTGTGAGCGGACTGATTGATCTTCAAGCGCAAGATCAGCGGGGTAGCGGGGCGTCCTGCTTCGTTTCTGGCGACGATGAGAGAAGCGGCGCGGCGATGGCGGTGGCGGTGGGGTGGCGGTGGCGGTGGCGGACGGGCGGAGAGGAGGGTCGTGGGGCGCTAGATGGGGAGCAAAGCGGAGGGCAGGGAGGGGCTGGGGCGCCGACTGCGGCGGCGGCGCGTGCCGGCCTGCCGGGCGCCGAGAGGCGGGCCAGGCCGGGCCGGAAAAGAATTTGCGGCCCATAATGGAGAACTAATATGAACGAGCACGAGCAATCGGGTCGACTAACCCTGTCAAATCAGGCGCGACGGCAGCCCATGAGCGTATAATTGGGCCCTCAACTATTTTGCAAGTCCGATTTATCTCCCTTAATTGTAAAACCAGATTTTTAGTCTTCAACTTTTAAAAATTGTTCGATTTACCAGTTTAGGCCCTATTCGTTTTCTGTCAAAACCATGAAGATTGGGAGGGATAATCCCCATGGTTTAGCGATGAAACGAACAAGGTCTTAGGTGGTTTTGAAAGCAATTTTAGCTAATGAGATTTTGAGAGCAGTTTTAGATGGCGTAGTGTCACATAAACTATCGTATATGGCGCCACGACAGCCACAAGAGACATAATTGGACTTTCATGATACTTCGGAAAAATCAATTAATCTTTATCAAAATAGTTAAAGAAAAATCTTCAAAATATGCATTTAAAAATACTGAATCTAATTAACCTGTAGAAAAATCATAGACAAATTGTTTTAACTTTAAAAAATATATTTTAAAATCATGTTCTATAATTTTATATGTTCTCCTAAAATCTAAAACTAGGTCAAATATGAAATAGAAGATGCGGGCCAAGACAAATCCTTGCAGACTGAAGCGTGAACCAACGTGCAACCTGATGTGCAAACTACAAAAAGCATTTCCTCAACAGCAAAGTATTGCTTAACCAACAAGACATACACCATAACCAAATAAAAATATAATACAAGTTCTAATAGCACATTAACAATGTGTATCATATGGTTTAAATCTGTAGCAACACTTTCTTCTCCAAGGAATATCACGACAATGATGTGTGCCGATTCACTGGACCATCAGTGGGCAGCCGATGTGCGGCTTCTCAGACTCCCGAATAGACGTCTACGACTTGGCCAACATCAGGCTATGCGCACCGCCCCATCTGCATCGCCCACGCTAAAAGGGGTGGGGCCCGCTTGGCAGGCGGCATACAGGTGAGGGAGCTGTCGCGCGCACAACGCTATCCGGACCGCCATCCTCTCCTCGCTCTCTCCGCCTCCCACTGCTCCTCGCCGGCGGCGCGGCTCCCCTCCCTCCCTCCACTCCTTCCCGCGCGCAGCTCGCCCGCCGGCCATGGAGGTGGCCAGCGCGGAGGTCGCCCACCGCCCTCGCGCCCGCGCGGACCTCGCCGGCGCGGACCTCGCCCGCCGTCCGCGCGCCCGTCTAGAGCTCGTCCGCCGCCCGGAGCTCGACCTCCGCCCGCCGCGCAGAGCTTGCCCGCCACCGTAACGGAGCCCGCCCGCCGCCCGCCGGCGACCTCCTCCCTCCAGCTGCACGACGATGAACGATGATGTGGGGCCTGCCTGGAGAGATAGCGAGAGGAGAGAGGAACGCTGAACTTAGCGTTTCACTGTGACGAACTGAGCGATAGCGCGTGCTTTGCCGTTCCGCGGTGCACGAGTTCAAATGTTATCCCTGGCGTTCCGATGGGTTTGGCGCTCCGCGGTGCGGATAGCCTCAGGATGGACATGATCGCTTCCTTGTTCATCGTCATCATCGTAGGTTTGTGCAGAGCAGCAGACTGGACAATCTCATGATGTGTGTTTCCTAAAATCATGCTCTATATTATTGTTCCTAGTTTGAAAACCATAAAGCATGATTTTAGGGGGAAAAAAGTTGGATTCATGTTTTTCGAAGTTAAAACAAATTTTCTATGAATTTTTCTATGGCCAAATTAGATTTTTAGTATTTTTAAATGCATATTTGTTATAGAAAACTAGCAAAACATGCCCGTGCGTTGCAACGGGACAAAACATTTTATTACACGGTGCCATACCACTGGTGATAACGAGTTAGTTATTTTTGTACAATTTGATAAATAAACTTTATCCAACCATAAATCAAATAAATCAAGCCTGCAATAAAAAATTAATCCTTATGAGAAATTGAAAATTAATTAGTTCAACTAAAATAGGTGTTATTATGTGTACCTATTGTGAGTTTGACAAATTAAAGGTTGAATTTGAGCCATAATCACATGTCCACACGCGTCGTGTGTGGGTTTGGACATCAGGATATGGCATACTCCCTCTGTCCCTATTTAAATGTTGTCGTGGGATTCGTGCTAGTCAAAATTTCTCAAGATAAATAAATTTATTATGAAAATAGATTCAATGATTTATCTAATAATACTAATTATGTATTATAAATATTAATATTTTATTTGATATATTTAGTCAAAGTTAAGTATGTTTAACTTCTCAAAAAATGAAAATGACATATAAAAAGAGAAAGAGGGAGTAAGTGAATGACATCAAAAAAACTCAAAAGAGAAGGGACAACCATTATTATTTCTAGTTTCCATTAAAAATAAATAGTTGCATACCAAATTAATTTTCATCGCTTCCGGCTTACCTGTTTCATGCTAAAGCAACCAAAAACGTTGGTCCTCCAATAGGGAAACTATTAGGAAATCATCATGTAGGTAAGTACATCGGAGAAGAAATAAAAGCAAAAAAATGCTAAACAAATTGGAAACCATGTAAGTACATTGGAGAAAAATAAAAGCAAAAAATTGCTAAACAAATCGGAAACCATGTAAGCAAGTAAGTATACACCGGAGAAAAATAGTAAAATAATCGTGTAATACCAAAATTACTCTCATTATTGCTTTCGGTCATCTGTTTCATATAGGAAAAAACTACAAAACTAAACCAAATACATCTCCGGACACAACTTGGGATCCGAGAGATCTAATTGGATTATGATTCTATCTATCAATATTTAACTCTTATCCTTTTCTACTTATTATTAAGAGTTTTATTTAGAGTACTCAGGATATGAGGAATCTATTTATGTTATGATTCCTATTCCATATTGGTCTAAACGCGAGCTATTCTAAGTCGTATGAGCACAAGTTATATATATAAGTCTGAACAAAAGAAACTCTCTATTTATCGGTAGTTAGAGGAAGACAAACCAAAAAAATGGATGGACAAAAAAAAGAGCCTGAAATTTTGCCTCTATTCTTCATAATATTTATTTTTTGCTGTTATTTATGTTTTACTCTTTGTGTAAAATTAAGATATGTAATTTATTTTATGATGAACATGACATCCATAATATAGGTTAATGTGTCAATAATATTGTTTGCAAAAAAAATGTGTCAATAATATGATAATGTATCAAATTAAAATAAAAACTTGATATTTTTTGTCCTGTTGCAAAGCACATAAATATTTAGACTTGGATACATCATAACTGTATTTTTTTAGGTTTGTCTGTTGATAATTATGACGGGAGACTTCTCTTGATTTTTTACATACCAGCCATCATCAGGGATTGCAAAAACACATTTATTTAGACCGGACAAAACCAATTAAAAATTTTAGTTCATAGTTTGATTAGTTAGACCATTCACGAATAATCTAGGTTTTAATAAGAAAAAATTTTGTTTCTAATCAAAACTACATCAATAATTTGGTAGTGCTTGTCTGTGAGAAATGGTCAATGTTTCAGAGACACGTAATATTGTATTTATTATTTATTTATATTTTACTATAAAAAATGAATAACTCATAGTGAGAAAACAGACGGAAAACAAGAAGGTGCAACCGAATAAGCTAAAACAAAAAACCACGAAGGAAAAGAACGGAAAAGTAAATCGAACATAAATGGAAACGGACGAAAGAAGGAAAAAAAAATAAAAATCAAAACCAGAAAAGTCGAACCGAAGCCAAGCATGGATGGTTTAATAAGGGCCTACATTTATTATTTTTCTATTTCAATATTTATTTAATTGTGATATTTGGGAAAATTAAAAAAACAGAAAAAGGTCATGCCTGAGAAACACACAGACTCAGTCTGCAGTTGGGCACGGTGGTTTAATAAGGACCTTTATTTATCAATTTTCTATTTCTATATTTATTTAATAGGAGATATCTGGAAAATAGAAAAAACAGTAAAAGGTCATGCGTGAGTAACACACGGACTCAATCAAAATTACTCTCATTATTGCTTTTGGTCATCTGTTTCGTATAGGAAAAAAACTACAAAACTAAACCAAATGCATTTCCGGACATAACTTGGGATCTGAGAGATCTAATTGGATTAGGATTCTATCTATCAATACTTAACTCTTATCATTTTATATTTATTATTAAGAGTTCTATTTAGAGTACTCAAGATCTGAAGAATCTATTTAGGTTAGGATTCCTATTCGATATTGTTCTAGACGCGAGCTATTATAACTCGTATGAGCACGGGTTATATATATGTCCAGACAAAAGAAACTCTCCATTGTTCGGTAGTTAGAGGAAGACGGACACAAAAAAATAGATGGACGAAAAAAAGAACCTAAAATTTTATATCTTTATTATTAGGTATAGATATAGATAGATAGGTTTGCTTGGTTTTTCTTTTCGGAAATCTCTGTTGAGCTTCTGTTACTTGCTTGTTGAATTTTCTATTGTAGGCAAAGTGCGGTGGTGGCCACGTCGGAGAGAGTAACGTTGGTTTTGGTCTCTGTTTTATCACCGTACGAAAGCAAAATAATACGGCCAAATCCAGTGCAACCGAATATGTAGATTAGGATTCCTATATTTAGCTTACTAGCAAATATGTCCGTGCATTGCAACAGAAGAAAAAAAAACTACTAAACATGTGGCAAACAATAATATAAATGTTATATATTTGTTAATTATGTTTTATCATTTTTATAAAATTTAAAAAATAATTTATTTTATGTTACTATGGCACTGCGTGTTGTTCGGAGCTCCTCTCGATCTTGTTGTTTTGTGGACGGCGAGTAGTATACACTCATTGCCGCTTCATGATTTATTTCTATGTTTTTTTTGGCATAATATACTATATTCTTTGGTTTGGTGTTTGCTTCATTGGTTAGATATATATGGATAGTAGCTTGCACATTTGATTTTTTTAGTCACCGGAGATCGTGCTATGTTCGGCTTGAAAAGTAATGATTTGATTCAAGACGGTTTGTGACTCTGAGCTCATGTTTCAAGCGGCCTCGGCAACCCCGGTGCGGTCATGTGTGTGGGCGTGGTGGCCCCGGCCATCTTGCAGCAGGCGAGGGGCGCAGGAGCGGCGGCTCCGACCAGCCCGGTGCTTGTGAGGCGCCCCGGCGGCCCTGCCTCTACTCCACAAGATCGCACTCCTCTATGCACCGGTCTCTTAACCTCACCCGAAGCATCCTAGGTACAATGGCGGCGTGGCTCGGTGGTGGCGCACAACGTGTCCCTGCATCCGTGGCCCTCGGTCGGGACGTGCTCGCTCAGCACGAAGTCGCGGCTCGGTGGCGGCGCACCTCGTGCCTCTTGCATTGGTGGCCACCAGCCTCCACGGCGACGTGACCGGTTGCGACGCACCTCCCTCCCGTGCCCCCTGCACCGGCGTCCCCGCAGCCACGCCTCAACGCTTCGACTCCACCAGATACGCCCCAATGGAGCACCGACGTCGACGCCATGCTCCAGCGGTGACCCACCCCTACAGTAAACGCTTCGGCTCGCCTCCACCTCGCTACACCCGTCAGTGGCGCTCCGCGAGTGCAAAGCAGGCCACAACGGAAGACGGTGGTACGGAGCAGGACGCGGCGGCTATGTCGACCCGCCCCAGCACGAAGCAGGACACGGCCTCGCTCGAGCATGGGCAGGGCGCGGCCTCGAGTGCTCATACGCACGACGAGCCCCAAGGCAGCGCCGATTCGGTCAGGAGGGCTGGATCCACATGACATCGAATCGAGAAGGCTGGTTTGCATATTTACATGCATCAAATCGTTGTACTAATTTTTGTTGGTTTCGGATTGGGAAATATTTTTGGGAATTTCAATCTTGTTGGGTTATTGCTCGATTGCAATTCTATTCTATTTTGTATTGATGTCGGACTAAGACTTGGCTTGGCAACGGTGTTTTGATGTTAGGGCCAAAAGAAGGGGCTGGACCAAAATCAGGGGGAGAGAAACCAAAATCAGGGTCAAACTCCGACCAAAATAACTATTTTGTTTTCAGATTTTTTTACAGAGGGAACTCATCTAAATGTATTACCTTACGAAAGCAAATTAGGTTTTGAGTCCACCTTGACGTTCCGGTCACAATTGAAGATGTTATTATCGCGGAAAATTGGGTCGTCTCCGTCTCCCATAGGCCGTATGACTCCATTGTTGATCTTTTTCTTTTCCTTTTTTTTCGTGAGCACTTGCTCTTTGTACCTTCTATTTTTCCTTGTAATTTCTATATTTTATTGGTCTTTTAATAAACTCTTGCCCTTCCTGTTTCTCTGGACTTAGATTCCTATCCATGTTACTCGAGAGATGGATTTGTATTCGGATTGCAATACCTATCCAAATTACATCAAGAATCCCGACATGTGTCATAAATAAAGCATGGACGGAAAAAGCTCTCAATTGTTCGGTAGTTAAGGGGGAGACCAACAAAAAAAAATGGATAGACGAAAAAAAAGAGTCTGAAATTTTATCTCTTTATTACTAGATATAGATATAGATTTGGAATCGCAGAGATCTATTTTAACTCGTATGAGTACGGGTTATTATATAGATAAGTTGAGATACTCCCTCCATGTTGGTAAAAGAAGTCGTTTTGGACAAGGTTTAGGTTAAACATTGGGAATATAAATCACGAATAACTTTTAAGTTGTTGAGTTTGAAAATGTGAAAACAATATGAATAGATTTGTCTTAAAATATACTTTCATAAAAGTATACATATATCACTTTTGAATAAATATTTTTATAGAAAAATGAAGTCAAAGTTATGCTTTGGAGACCGTGTCGTTGTCTAAAACGACTTCTTTTACTAACATGGAGGGAATATATTCTAACTCGTATGAGCACGGGTTATTATATAGATAATTTTGGACGGAATAAATTCTTCATTGTCTGGTAGTTAGAGGAGGTGGACGAAAAAAATGGATGGACGAAAAATGACCAGAAATTTTGCATCTTTATTATTAGGTATAGATATAGATACATTCAGGAACACTCTACAGAAATTAAGGAACCTATACACAATACGGCACAAATATATGCAAATACTTTTAAACGTGTTTTACAAGGAATTCTGAAGAAACAATAGAGCTTGGACTGACAGAATTCTTCAATATGGCTTTTGCCCGGAGAACATGATAAAAAGAAACAATAGAGCTTGGACTTGGACATAATTCTTCAATACGGCTTTTGCCCGGAGAACATGATAAATGACCTCTGAACATTGCTGCTGTAGTTGACAAGGCCACAGGATTTGCACAAGTCTTCTAGCTCTCCTTCAGTAAAAAAGTTGTAGCTGGTGTTAACTGGTCCAACAATCTGCACCATAATAAGTGGTAAAAGGCAGAACAAATTAGATAAGCTCAGCGAAAAAGAGAAAAGTAACTAGCAAAGATGGCCAAATAGGCAAATACCTGTCTAAGTGGCCTTAGTGCTTCAACAGAGAATGGGTTGTTCCTGGGAGAGGATAAGAAGGTGGTTCCCACAAAGACTCCACCAGGCCTCAGGACACGGCTTATTTCAGCTACCTGATAATTAGACGTCAGTAAATATTTCATGATCACACGAATGGAAGGGCAGGATTGTCACTGTCGGTTGGCAGTGCACTAATGATACAATTTAAGTTCTGATTTCTCGAGTTGGCTAAGATGCAATGTCGGATTCAGATGACAACAACATGAATAGAATCAGGGAAGCTATACTGGAAACACATAGGGGAAAATGTTATCACTATTTAATATCGAATAATGGACGTTCATGCTTCTATATACTTTTGCTAAAATTTCAGCACGGTCCCAATGGAGAAGGTAAGAGTATGATTTATAAGCATCCCGGTTTCATCAGTTGTTTTGTTTAATACAAGACAAATCTTTATGAGATGAAAAGTTATGGTTGACTAGGAAAAGCTTTTATGTACCAGATGTAATAAGCAGATATTGTGCAGTTACATGTTGTATAACAACATAAATTTTAATCTTTTTTTTTGGAATATTCGCACAACTGCACAAGTCAAAAGTGCAAATGAGAAATTGTACCGCATTAGAGGGTGAGGGCCAACAATGGATAGCCGCTCCAGCATGAATGGCATCTACTGAACAAGAAGCAAAAGGGAGCCTTGAAATATCTGCTCTCACGAGTGCTAGATTCCTGCAGAACCAAAAGAGGAAAACAGTCATTGGTTTGCATGGCTTGATCTTGGAATAAAGATAACAAAAGTTATCAATTATTGCTTAACTTATATATATTGTTCAAAGCTCGATGGGGAGAAAATTTTCTTGGGAGAAATACAGTAACAAAATAATGGATGCATTGTTGATTACAATCCACTACAGTCTTTAGACAATAGATATTAGTATTGTTGGTACTCCCTCCATTCCAAATTATAAGATGTTTTGGCTTTTCTAGATTCATAGCTTTTGCTATGCATTTAGATATACACTATGTCTGGATATATATAATAAAAGATAAAAACAATGTATTTAAAAAATCCGAAACGTCTTACAATTTGGAATGGAGGGAGTATTAAACTAGAAAAAACATTAGCTTCCAACAAACATCATAGTGATCCCCTGCCCTAATCTTTTATTGATAATATGCTTGGTTTGTTGCATAAAAAATGCTTTGACTTTCCCCAACTTCTCAAAAGCTAGTTAGTGAGCATGAAGTGAGTACTGGATTGGAAAATTATGGCTCCTAATTCAACCCTAAATCCCCTGTTAATCTGCATCCATGATCCAACAGAAACTTTTCCTTCAGTGCTACAGGGAAGCTCACCACACATGAAAAAAAAGATTCAGAAACAGGACAGAGAGCTTACGCATTGAGGAGAGTATCATCTTGCTTAATGAATTCATAGCATTGGCGGAGCATATTCTCAGAGAAGTCCAAAGCGATCACAGCTGAGTATGTCCCAGATTTTGCAAACTTCCTAGTAAACAAGCCACTGCCACAGCTGACATCAAGAAGGATACCACCAGCAACGGGTTGAAAATAGTCTTGAGCCATTTGAAACTGACAATGCCAGCAGATCCGAAGAGGGACATGCATAAGAGAGTGAAGAGTTGAAGATATTTGCTAGACGAACAATCTTCGAATTGTGACGACTTAAAAAGTCTTTTGTTGCAACAGAAAAACAATATGCACAACATACTTACTGTCTAAAATGTATTAATTATTCAATCATAGGAAAGACTTTTCAAACTCATCATGCAGTAAAACAATGGTGTCGAAGATGAAGTTATCCAGCAGAAAAGCACCTCTTCATCAAGACCAGGGAAACCACTCCGATTAAAGTTTTGCCGCCACCCTCTCTCATAAAGAAATGAGACAAGTGGATTCCTGAACAGCTCAGTTCTAGCAGGCTTCTGTTCACTATATTCTTTTGTCCCTGCAGTTACAGTGAGGTCCAAGAAGATGTCCTTGCTGGTAAATGACTTGTTGCACTTTGAACACTTGAATCCCGACCTATAAATTGCTGGCCTGGAGCATGCATATATAACCCAAAAGAACATAAATGTCAATCAAGCCAAAAACATTTGCTGGAAGTATGAGCAGAAATGTACTAGGACATACAAGTTTATGCCTGGTGGCCCTTTTCTCATCAGTGGCTCATAGCAGACAGGGCAGGCAAACACCTCAGTTTCCATAATGCTATTCTGCTGCTGCTCTTTTGTTTCCTGTTCCTGTAATCACGAAAATTACGAGATCTTCAGTTTGCATGGTGCAAGGAAGATATTATTGTTAGGGAGGAATGCCAAATGTCCTAGAGAAATGGATAGCAGGATCTGGTAGGAAACATTTTGCTAGTAAGAAACAATTGATCCGCATCACAAAATCACAAACCCCAGAGAAATTCTCAGAGGCAAGCACTATAGTCTCTGCTTTCCACTTAACTTTCCCCAAGGCACCACGTTACCCGTGATTTGGATGTACCCAAGAGCAGAGCAAGGTGATTGTGGAAGATGCGTAGGTTCATGTGTACTGATAGACTTGTCAGTTGATTATCCAATGGGCAGGTCTTTGGTGTGATGGCATCACCAGTTCGCAGATACCAGGCGCAGCAACTGATACCGGAAATACGGACCAGGCTGCAGGTAAGATCTCCATTACCAGCAGCACTGGAGGAAGCAGTGCTAACGGATCAAGCAACCGGTTGATGGCAACCGAGCCGAGCATAACCGCAAACAAGTGGCGGGCAAGATAACCAATCCGTTGACTACAACAGAAGCAACCTGTAAACCCGACGAGAAGGAGCACGTACCGGCTCCGCGGCGATCGCCGCAGCTGCAGCAGCGGCGGCGCGGAGAGTAGGGAACCCGGGCCGACGGGGACGGGATGGGCCCGCGGCGGGGGCGGGGAGCTGTAGCGAGGGTCGCGCGGAGGAGGAGGACGACGCGGCCGCCGCGGGTCGTACCAGCAGCTGCAGCTCCATGGCGGTGGCGCGCAGCACAGCGACCGGCCTGGCGGAGCTGCGTGCTTGGGTTGGGGGGGTCTTGGCGAGCAGCGAGCAGCGAGCGCTCGCCGCTTGTGGGGTGTTCGTTGTGGTGGGCGTCGGTGGCAGCGGTTACGGCGTGGCGTGGCGCGACGCGCGCCCGTTCGCCAAGGGGGCGACGCGGGCGAGACGGCCCTGATCCTGCGTCGGCCGCGTGGCGTGGTGAGCCGCTCTGCCGTGGTTACCACTCGCGCGCGTGAAGATTTTTCGTTCGTTTCCTGTTCCTCGTCTCCGGGCCTTCGGCACATACGCGAATGCATCACTGCATCAGCGTGCCACAAATCAAATTATATATACACACTTCCGTACAAAAAATAGATGTTAAATACCGTCAGCGTCCGATGAAGAGCTGGAGGAGACGTTTAGTTGGCGTTTGGGAAATGGGAAATAGGGGTTAGGATATGGAAATAAAGGGCGGGATAAATTTGATCTGTTTGTATAATGAAAAAATGAAGATAGGGATAGAGAAATAAAGATTACATATCTATTCTATTACCTCCTTTTATCCTAACCCATTTCCCTTTCTGTATTCTAGTCCGCATCCAAACCTGTCCTTAGCTTTGAGCCCGTTCGCTTCGCTGAAAAGTCATAACTGAAAGTATTGTTCGTTAATTTGTTACGAAAGAAAAATACTGTCTCGACTGAAAAAACAAGCTGAAAAGTATGGATTATAAGACAAACGAATAGAACTAGCTCGTCTAGGAAAGACTTGTGCAGAGATAAACTTGAAGTACTCCTCTGCACTTCACGTGTGCAGCGAAGCCTTGATTTGCTGACGGGTGGATTCATACCGGAGATAATATTTTGATACTTTTTACTAGATTAACGAGACTGGAGCGGTGGAGCCATGCTGATGGAAAATGGATCTCATGTATATGTTTTTGGTGTTGACTAGGTAAATGCCCATGTGTTGCAACGGGAGTAAAATATTATAATACAGCTATAACACACATGGACAATTGTGATGCAAATCAAATCAATCATAACAGAAAGGAGCCTTATGAAGCATAAAACTGGTGATAACTTTGTTAAAAGGCATTAATGGCCAAAAGAACATCAATATGAAATTTGAATTCATATTAATTCATTACATTTATATTTCAAAATTTCAAAGTCTAATAATCCATCTTTACAAATAATCCAACGTAAGGAAAACCCATTTTTTGTATAATCTCTTCGAATAATCCTGCCAGTCGAGCTCCCTCCCCCTATGGCTTACCATTGTGAGCTCGATCCTAGGATGATCTAACATGGTGAATATCACAGGATAGTGTATCCACCGAGGAACTAACCACCAAGCACTTGCATCATACAATACAAGAGACATTCAATCCTTTGAGTGCATAAGGTCGAGTGCCTTGCCGCATGTCTTCTCTCTTCTAAACTCTCTTCTCAGGCAACAAAAATAAGCACCTCAAGAAACAATAACAAGCAGGTAGGTTAGCCTCGTTGATCGCCTCAAATGCCAGCGCCAATGGTCTACAAGGTCTACACACCAATACAAAAGTAACTGAGTTCACTACATTTTTATTAAGCCAAAAAACTTGCAACCTCAAATGTACAGATCAAATTGTCAGACAGAGACACTGTCAGTCATAGTTAAGTATGTGTAATAGTGTAATATACGACAGGGACATACCTTTATTTTTCTTGATTTCTACTTTCTCATTAAGCTTGCAAAAATAAAGCAAAATACAAATTGATAAATATTTAGTCAAAGTAGGTGCAGAACAATAAAACTAACACATAACACGATGACTCATCGAGTGGTAGTTAGGCTCTTGGCATAAAAGTGAACTATTTTTAAATTCATAAACCATGCAAAAGAAAAACAACTTGAACTCAACAAAGAAAAAGCACTCACAAATCCAGTTCTTAGGTCAACAAAGATGAAGCATCAAAAGTGCTCGATCTGAAGTTCTGAACGAGTGCAAGTCCTTAAAAAATACTAATCACAGGTAGTGGTGCTACCATTCAATCTTCCAGTTATACTGACCAGTTCAGGGTGAACTAATGCAGATGAGAGGGAATGGAGGGAAAGGGTCTCCTCTAAATTCTAAGCAACATTTATTAGGTTAAGAAACACCAAAGCAATCACAACCCCATACAGTGAGACTCTAAATTCTAATTGTCTAAATCCTAAATATGTAGAAAAAAGACACACCTTGTCCTTATTACCTGCATGTCCATCATGATGAAATTACAGGATTAGTGACTATTTTAGTCTCATTGAGTTAATAATATATCTGAGAGCCAGAGTAGGTGAAAGGTGCATGTCTTTCTACAGTGCAGAAAAAGAAAGCAACCGGTAGTATTAAAGATAACTCTCCAAACAAAAAAACTTCACTTTATGTCTTTATCTTCTGTAATAGCGAATCTGTTTGCCCTTAAACTTGTGGCACTACTTTATTTGCAAATTAAAGAAAAAAATAGGTCCGGGACATGTTAAGTTTCTGAAAGATAATATAACATCAAAAATAAAGTCCAGATCTTATACTTGTATGCAAGATAAAGTACATGTCTACATAGTTAAAAAGTTGAACAATTCAAATTATTCTGTAACAAGCTCATATATCATTATGCTATTACGACCATTTGTTATTATGGAATCCTTGTCTTCAAACAGCCTGTACCTAAGAGTATTTGATAGACGTGTTCCACACCCTGGAGAGTATAATCACTAAACTGATCACCAAAACAAGATGTTTTATATGTATGATCTAATTCACCCCAACAACATTATGAAGCCCAAAGTGCACCACACGATCACAATCCATGCTCAAACAAGCAGGCAGCAACGGCACACACAATGCCTCACTTAAACTTCAGACTCTGAACTTGTGAGCCATTAATTTAGAGATTGGACATAATTTGCGAAGCAATATGATGAGTTATTTGTAAACCAGAATATGACATGAGCATTCGGGTAGTACGATGATGTTAGATATGTGAAAAAGATCAGGAAGCCCGACAAGCTCTATGCAATAAGTGATATTTTTACTAAAAAAAGACATGAGAAAATCTACCCATTACCAATTGGTGAATCAAATTGATCTCTGGAAAATTATCTTGACAGGATAACAGGAGGTACCTAACCTGAAGGGAAAAGCAGTTGCAAATGTAAGTCCTCAAAATAGACTTTGATCTGCTACTGTGCTGCTTATTCTGCCATACAGTATATGGACAGGGTTAATTTAACAGGGCTAAACGAACAGCACAGATCAGAAACTTGCCCACATCCTGATGCCCCTTCCTGCTTTCTCCCTTCGCAAAACCAGCAGCTGTGCATCAACACCAAGAGGGCAACAATCTGCAGCCAGCAGACGAGGTTTCACCAAGCACCGCTACTATCCTTTTTGCTACTGCAATAGAGGATCCATCATCAGGATCAATCGATGGATACTCACCTGCTGAGACAAGGGGAAAATAGAGCACCGCCACACGGCGGCCACTGTGACCGAGCGGCCGAGCGCCAGATGCCGCCGCACGCTCGAAGCCGCACGGGAGGAGGCGACGCAGCGGGCACGGCCGCACGCCCGGCACCATGCTCGAGCGGCCGAGCGCTGCACGCCGCCGGACGCTCGAAACCTCGAAGTTGTGCCCCCACGCTGTGCCTCTGAGCGGATGTGGCCTGCGTGGTGTCCCTGGCAGCAGCGAGAGACTTCTGGACTGCTTCTGGAGTATTCTATCGCTGGAGTGTCAGATTCGTGGCATGAACATGATTTTAGGGTTCGGTGGAGGGCATCAGCGCCGCCGGCGGGCGGAGGGCCGAGAGCGGGCATGTCCAAGCGGTCTCCGTGCCGGAACCAGAGGACGCCTACCGAGGAGGCCAGGAGCGGGGGTGGAGGCAGTCTCCGCGCCGCCCCGGAGCCGGAGCACGCCCGCCGGGGGAGGCCGCGAGCGGGGGTGGAGGCGGCGCCGGATCTGAGGGGATTGGAGGGACCAGGGGGAGCGGGGGCGGTTCTACGTGCGTGGGGTGGGGTGGGAGGGGCAAAGAGTGCTAGGAGTGGCGGGCGGACGTGCAAGCGGGCGAGCGAGCGCTTTCGCATGCCGGGTGGACGATTCCCTTCCGTATTTTTTAGTTGTAGAGATATGGTTATCTTGAAGCTCACTTTGAAAAGACCCTGCAATTGAAGAACATGCAACATGTCCTATCCATAAAAAATAATCTAGTTAGCGACTCTCTACCACGTAGAGATGATTTCAAATTCGTCTTTGAATCTAATAAATGTGTGTTGTCTAAACTGAGTGTCGGTGTTTGAGATCAACACCAACGAGTAAATTTGTATATGTGTCTGGGCTCGGATGGTGTGCAAAGAGGACACGAAAATGTATACCAGTTCAGGTGGAACGTCCCTACGTCTAGTGGTGAGCGGCTCGTGTTACTTGCACTTGAGTTTGTAATAAGGGTTACAAGTGCTCGAGAGAGGGATCGGTTCCTAGGTCTCTGCAGGTTGAGTGCGTTTGTTGGCTTGGAGAGGGTCGTATCCTGCTTGTCTCGTGATGTCTTGCATGGGGCGTCATGTCTCCCCTTTTATAGTTGAAAGGGATGACAAGTTATAGCAAAGGGAGAGAAGAGAAAAGGAAGGGAAAGAGAAAAACAAAAAGATGAGGTGGTCTACAGCGTTGTTCCTCTTTTTCTCCTCGCGGACCCCCTTGGTCATGCGGGTGATGGAGACGTGCGTCATCCCTGGGTCATGTTAGTTAGTAGAGCAACGTGCGTCCCCGGTCAATCCAGACGAGGCGCCCCATCCCGTGCATGCGGATCCAGGAGTGGGAGGGGTCAAATAGCTGATGGTGACGTAGGCCATACGAGGATTAGGTAGCATAGTGTAGTCCTATTCCACGTTATGGGCCGCTGTGGGTGCATAGGCACGACCTGTCCCTATTCCGGGTTATGTTGAGGCGTGCGGGTTGCGTCTGGAGTGGTTAGGAACGGTACGGCCCCCATGGCACGCGCGTGTTCCTTGCCCGAGAGTCTATTTGCATAAAATCCGTCGAGCGAGGCGGAAACCCCATTTGCGGGGTCAGATGGCGCGAGGCCGGTTCTGTTGGGGTCGGTCGAGGCAAAGAGGGCAGTTCAGGGGTCGGTTGAGCCGGGACCTACTTCCTTAGGGTCGGGCGAGGCGGATTTCCCCGTGAGGGGTCGGATAAGTCTGTTTCACGATCTTTAATCGTTACCTCGGTTAGTGTGGCAGAACCATCTGAATCATATGGCCCACATGTACTTACCATTGTCTTGCAGACCTCTGGTAGTAGCACATGAGTGCCCTATAACTCGATAGTCTGTCGGGTGTCCTCGGAAAACCCGAATCATCCATGTTTTCTTTTGAGCAGGATCAATTACAGTAGCATTGCAGGATTACAATAGTTATACAAATATATAAATTTATTACATCAGAGTACAACAGAAGTCTTACAAACCATCATTATTACAAACCATAGTTTTGCCATACAAGCAATGGGGTAGCAAAAGGCAGGTACGTCCCTTAGATTACATCACCAAAAGAACTTCACCCTGCCCTAGGGTGCACTTCAACACTCTCATTGTTGGGACTCTTCCTCAGGAACTAACATATAACAGAGGCTAGTGCCAGCCTGCTCATGTTGTTTACCTGCAACAAGGGTTTAACAAACTCTGAGTAGTGAGGGTACTCGATAAGACTTAACCGATGAAAAGGAAAGACTCCAAGGATATGCAAAGTAAGGGAAATCAAGGTGAGTCTGTAGCAAGATCAAGAATACTTTATCTGAAAAGCTACATTAATGTTGATCCTTACTTTCAAAGTTTTATGCTTTAATTTAATATTAAAGAAATCTCTCTTAGCACCTATTCTAATTACAAGCACTTCATTATTCTCGTCATAACATGATCACATAGCTAAAGTTTCAGTGGATTAACTACGATGCAGGACGGTTGATCAAGTCTCCTTTACCGAGAAGTTGCGGCGATTCGAATCGGTTTGGCCCAGCTGAGGTTTCCTTACCACACGACATATGCAGGATTAGGCCCGGACCCGTGCCTGCATACATCAACCCTCACTCGGATCTGTCATTACGGGAATCGGTCCAGCGCTACCCGAGAGCACAGTACCCACTCTACTACATCGTTTGTCCTTAACGGATTCACAAGAGTGTGTAACATTGTACTCTCGCCATCCCTCCACTCCCAGTGCGCGGTTATCGTTTCCCATAAAGGAATAGCCCAGATGTTGGGCTTACTGGAGTATATGGCCAATACTACAAGTCATGATCACAAGTAGGCCGTACAACGAACGGTCCTTAACCGACATAGACAGGATCACTACGTCCAGCCTCAAACTGGGCGCAAGCCAAGATTCCGTCCGGTCTAGTTTAAAAGTCATGATCATTCTCATACTTCAGGTTCATCTTTTAACTTTAGAAAGACCTACCTCTATCATTTATATCTAAGCAGGGCTAAGCATTTTAACAAATATACTTTAACATAAGTACCATAGTGAGAAGGAATAAACAAGGTAGTCATGCAGCAAAAGTTTATCGTACAACTCCTGATACTTAAGCGCAACATTCATAACACTTATGTGATAAACATTTTATAAAACACAAGAAATGGTTTATGCTCCAGGGCTTGCTTGTAGTGCCGGGTTGTCAGCTGTTTCAAGATTAACCCCACTCTCCAACTCAACACTCTCTAAGTGAACACCCGCCTCAGAGGTCTGCTCGACTAACAGGTCTCCACTTTCGTTCACTATACGTAAAAAGGATGTATGCTTAAGGATGATGCTAACATGGCATAACAATAAAAAGGGATATTTAGAAAGAATAAACATGAGTTATTTAATTGAGTACCACTTTACTTCGCGATAAAGTTGCAAGCAGTTATCATAAAACATTTTACTTTTTACCCAAAAGATTGCACCTAAGAGTTAAACAGGTTCATTAACCCCTATCTATCATTTTTCATAAGTATGTTACTTAGTTCTTAAAGCAACTTTTTAGCATCTCATAATTAAAAGGTATTTATTATATTAAACAAGTAAGACTATCATAGTGAAGCATATATTTAATCAATCAATTTCCATTGCCTTAGAACAGCAGGGTAAAATATTCCAAGGTCCACAATCAATCAAAAATACACATCATCATCTTAATGATATTTTAGAAATCATTTTCATAATTTTATTAATCCATAAATCAAGTCTTTTTTAGTGAACAGATCATTTTAACTCCAAACAGTACCAAACTTTTTGTGTCCTTCATAACAACAGATTAAAGTTGCTCATAAATTTTCATGAATGTTGGAGTTATATTTTAATCTATAAAAATCATGGAAGTTGAAATTCTTAATTAAAACATGTAATTTTTACTCATAGCAAAATTACTATTTTTCACATATTAGTATTTTTCTTATGTTCAACATACCAAGAACAGCTTACTCGCAAAGTTTCATAATTTTATCATCATTATTTATTTAGTTATGGAATTAACAAAGTTTATTACTTAATTACTTTTTAGAAAATAGAAAAGGAGAAAACCTCCTTTACTTTCTCTCTCTCGGCCCGATCCAGCAACGCTGGTGGCCCAGCTGCCTTCCCTCCCTCTCTTTCTCTCCTCCTGGCCCGAGCCGGCCCAACACCACGGCCTCGGCCCAGACCGAGTCGGCCCGGCCTGCTTTCTCCCTTCCCCCTCCTCTGCTCCCGCCTCCGACGGTGAGGGCACTCCGGCCGACCGGAGTTTCATCACCGGTGAACTTCCCGGTGAGACCAAACACTCTACTCGACTCACCTCCATGCTCCGCACTGCTCGACGCCCTTTTCCCTTCCTCTAACGGCCGGTGAGAGGCACAACGTTGTCCGCGGTGGTCCGATGATCATCGGCAACGCGAGCTCAGCTAACCACTCCACCTCTCGCTATGCTTCATGCACCAACACACTCCTTAGGGCAACACGACCACACCAGATGGCTCAACTAAGCGACAACACCCTCAGAGCATCCCTAACCTCGGCCATGGCGGCATGGTCGAGCGGTGCTCGCCAAACGCCTCACATTTCGAGCTCTAGAGCTCGGTAGAGGTTAAACTAACACCTCAAGCTCACTCAAGGGCTCACCACGACTCGAAGACGATGATCGGCAGGCTTCGGGGAATGACGGGTGAGGGTGGTCGTCGAGATCAGCAGCTCCGGCGGCGTGAACCAAGGAATACGACGTCGTTCCAACGCGTCCGGTCATGCGCTGCGAAAACCAGTGGAAGCACGAGCATTAAGGTGATAAGGGGGACACAAAACGCGACGATGATGGAGTAGAGAGGAATCCGTGGTGATCTAGCCACGCGGAGGGGCTCACGGCAGCGTTGTGGACTTTGAGGAAGAAGAAGGTGTCGCGCAACTCGCTCCAATGGTGCGGGGTGGCTCTGGTGGGCTCAATTGGGGCGTAGAGTGGTGGTGAACATGGTGGCAAGACGAAATTGGAAATGATGGAGCGCCGAGGACGAATTCGAGCTCGAGCTCCTTACGGTGGCCATGGCGTCGGGCGGAAGGAAGGAAATGGAGGGGGCGCTCTAGTGCTAAATAGAAGGAGGGAGGGGTCATAGGTGACTTCGAGATGGCCAGCTCCTGCTTCCCAGCGCGAAGGTGAGTAGCTGCATGGCTCAACGTGCGCGAGCGGCGTCGGCCGAGCGGTGAGCGGCGAGGAGGAGGTGGCGAGCTGCTTGCCTGCTGCCTCCATGAAACAGAGCGATGAAACATTCATGTTTCAGAAGAAAACAACCCCCAAATGATGGATTAGAGCAAGTTAGAAGAAGAATTAGGACATGCTCCAAAAAGATAAATTGTTCCTCATCTCAAATCCTACAACTTTGCTTAAGAGACCAAAAACCGAAATTGAATAGATAGAGATAGGGGTAGGATCAGATTAGGGTTACTTATGAATCAATCATGTTTCAAAGCTGAAACATCCCTGTGTTCACTACTATGTTTCAAAAGTAATTAAGATAGCATCTTCGAGATTTAATTGGTGATTAATTTACGGAGCAAACCACTCAACCAAAGCCACCATTGTATAGTACAAACTTTGTACCAACAAATGGTGCCAAAAGTTGCAACAAGTTATTTAATAAAAATTATTTTAATTGAGCCTCCAAAAATGAATTCATTAATCCATTCCAACACTTAACCACAAAAGTTAAGTACTAGAATTTCATTATGCTTTCAATTTTGGGACTCAAATTTTAGTAGTTTGGACTTGGAATTATGCCCCACACTTGTTCCTAGTGTAAGTACACTAATTACACTCCCAAGTTTATTAGGACATAAACACAAGTATTTAATGAAATTCCAAAAATAAAAAGGTCGCAAAGTACCTTAAAAAGATTTTTGATTTGAGCTCAACACAATATAACAAGACATCCAACTAAGGAATTAAATATTATTTTATTGAATGCATCACATGGTGACCTACTAAATATGGTGCATAATGCATTATGATGACATGACAAGTTTTAGTTCTTGCTTAACACCTAGGGTGTTACAGCTAGTGTTGGTGCCTATTGACCCTTTGTCCTTAGGGACCATGCTATTTTATCCCTGATAGTAGCCCCCGAGCCTCTGGAGGAGTGGGGCACTCCTTCATAGGCTTTAGGATAGACAAACCATTGAGATCCTCGTCCTTGGTCGGTTCTATTTTGCCAGAGGGTGTGCGCGAGCGCACCCGCCGGGTGTAGTCCCTGAGCCTCTGATGGAGTGGGGCACTCCTTCAGAGGCTTTTCTTGCTCTTTGGTCTGCGACCGCGCCGTTGGTCTCTTTTGCGAATTCGAGCCTCTGAGCCCCCGTGCGTTGTAGGGTTTCGTCCGAGGGGTCATTCTGTCTTGCAATCATTCTTCCTCGCGCATTTTTTGGAAAAAAACGGAGGGGTTGAGCTGTGCCACGCTTTTCTCGTTGGGCGAGTCATGGTGCTTGGTGAGCTGTTAACGGGCTAGTTCGAGTGGGGCCCCGACATCCCGTTCGTGGGGTTCCGGCTGGGATCAGCTGGTGATCGACTCTAGGTTCTCGATGGCCAGTCCATATAGTTCCCAGGTCCGTTCAACCGGTCCTGAGGGCTCATAGCCTTTCTCCGAGGAAAAAACTATGGATCGTGTCCTAATCAAGACTCAAACGCGAGTCTAGATGCCCCTGGTGTTCATGCACCCGGGTGCTGACTGCTAGCGGGCTTGTCCCTTTCCGCCCCTCACTCTTGAAAGGTCAAGATGGCGGACAAGAGGGGGGTGAATAGTCCTTTCTAAAACTTAAACACGTTGGCTAACCGAAACAAATGCGGAATTAAACTTATCGGTCTAGTCAAGACTACACCCCTCTATCTAAGTTCTCTAGCACCTTGCAAAGATCCTAATTAAGCAACTAAGGTGCTAAGCTTAGCAAGAGCTCACCTAATCAATTCTAGAGTAAGGTCATACAAACCTATGCACTAGTACTTTGCCAACCGAGGGAGCTCCTACATAACTAGTGAAGCAAAAGCACAAAGCTTCTAAGCTCACTAGCAATGCTCAATAACAAGGCAACCAATGCCAAATTAGAGAGCGCAAATTACTTAGCTACACAAACTAAGCAATGTGACTAACAAGGTTACACAAACCAAATTAGCCACGCAAGGGGAAGCTTCTAGCTACACAAGCAAGAAGACAACTAGCTAGCTACACAAGCAAACTAGTTACGAGAGTAACTACACAAGCACAAGTATATATGAAAGTAAATACAAGCTTGTGTTGCATGAAGGCAAACCACCGAGAAGATGAAGAACAATGTTGATATGGTGATTTTTCTCCCGAGGTTCACTTGGTTGCCACCAAGCTACGTCCCCATTGTGTCGACCAACACTTCGTGGTTCGGCGACTAATCGGTATCACACACCGAGCCTCTCAAAAGGCGCTGCAAGAACCCACCATCAAGTGTGGTAGCTCAATAACACGCTCAACTAGAGTTGCTCTTCGCGATCCCCGCGGGGTGAGCACAATCCCCCTCACAAAGCTTCTCTGGAGCCTCGCACAATCTTCTTGCGAGCTTCGACGGAGCCACAAGCTACCAAGCCACCTAGGAGGTGGCAACCTCCAAGAGTAACAAGCACCACCGGCTTGCAAGACGATCACCTAGTGCCACTCGATGCAATCTCTCAAAGCAACGCACTAGAATCAACTCACTCGCAATCGATTCGCACTCTTGCAAGCACAAGTGAGTTAGAGGCTCTCCAAGCACTCCCAAAGTTTGGACACTAAGTCCCAAGGGTGCTTAACCCCTGCCAAGGCCAGCCACCACTTCTATTTATAGCCCCACAAACGAATATAGCCGTTATGCCATCACTGGGCTGAAAATCACGAGCGACAGACGCGGGGATGCCCACCGACAGATGTGGCACCCCAGCGTCTGACGCACTGCTCACCACCACATGTCCTGCTCAACCAAAAAAACAACGGTCGAATTCCTAGCGCTAGACGCCTCCAACGCTTCGCGCCCTCAGCATCCGTCGCGTGACAGACGCGACACAGAGAGCACCCGTGCCGCGCTCTCAAACCAACCGACGGACGCGCCACACACAAGCAAGCCCGCGCGTCCGTCGCACCGTCAGACACGGTCTAGAAAGGGTGAAACCACGCGGACCTGCGATAGACCCGTCTGTCGCCTCTGCGACAGACGCGGCTCAGCGTCCGTCGCTCCTGCGCACCGAAGCTGCCCTCACGAACTGATCGACAGACACTGACATCAGCGTCCATTGCTCGAGCAACCATGTGTCCAATGCCTTGCCCAACATCGGTCAGCATCGCGCTGCTAGGGTTAGGTGACAGACGCCCTGGCCAGCGTCCGACGCCAGCGCAAGCCGCGTCTGTCGCACACTTTTTAACTAAAAAATGTTCCGCGACTTCGCCACTTCTTCTGACCTTTGGCATAAAGAAAATTTAGCATTTCATCTCCTCGAAAACACCTGAATCCCAATGGGAGAGAGGACCCCAAACCCCTCTCTACCCCTCAAACTCCATTGCCTTCGCAAATGTGCCAACACCACCATGTGAACATCACCATGTGCACGTGTGTTAGCATTTTCACAATCATTTTCTTCGAAGGAATTAACCACTCAACTTGCCACGCCACTCTATCCTAACACGTATGCAAAGTTAGATCGCTCAAGTGGCACTAGATGACCGATATGCAAACAAGTTTGCCCCTCTTGATAGTATGACCATCTATCCTAAACCCGTTCATCAACTTCTCTACACACCTATGACTGGTGAAATGGAAATGCCCTATAGTTATACCTTTGCCTTGCGCATTCCATTCCAACTCCTCCGACGTTGATGCAACACATGCACCAACCAATCACCAAATGATATGATCCACTTCATATCATCACGTGACCGTGTTGGTTCATCGATCTTGACCTCACTTGCTCTTCACCGTTGCCTCGGTCTATCAGCGCCAAGTCTTGCCCAAGCTTCACCGTCACACGCGGTCCCTCGCTTCAAAGCCTCTGACTTGCCCTTCACACTTGTAACCGGTCCATCAAGCCAAGCCTCATCTCGATCTTCTCCACCTTGGTCACATGACTCCATGTCATGTCTCATATGCAATAAGCTCCTTCATAACACAATCACCTATGGACTAATCTCCTGCGTATCTCACATTAAACACAATTAGTCCACATAAGGTTGTCACTTAATTACCAAAACCAAACAAGGACCTTTCAACTCTGTGGGTGCCCAGAGCGGCTACGAGCCCTTTGTTGGGCCAGCCTTCGAACTCCCGGGCCTTACCGGGCCATGGGAGCATTTCTAGCTCCGTAGCCTGCTTACTTGTCGTGGGCTGCGGCCCGTTGGGTGGGGAGGATAACTGCCTCTCAGCGCATCTCTCGAGGGGATGGCTAGGGGTCATGTGCGCACGTCCCTTGATGGGAAGTGGTGACAGGACGCGGTGGGCACGGAGATCGATGTAGGCGGTTGGCCGCTCGCCTCCGTCCTCCCTATAAAACCAAAGGGTTAGGCTCTCGTAATTGATACGCATACCTGCACCCTTGCCTTCTTCGCTCTACCACCGCCAGTGTTAGGGTTTGCCACCTCCTTTTCTTTCACCGCCACCGCTGCCGCCGCCACAACTTCCGCCTTTCAACCCTAGCCTCATGGATCTGTGGAACCACTCGGATTGCAGTCATGCACACATGGAGGGCCTTGTCAACCACTATATTCTTTGTTCGAGGTCCGCCACACGAGTGGATAGTGCTCGACAGCCACGACTTCCTGGCATCACCTGACGACTACATGGTGCCATTCATGTACTTCCACAATTGCGGGCTTGCGACGCCTGTCCACCACTTCCTCCTAGGGCTCCTCCACTATTACAAGATCGAGCTGCAGCATCTAAATCCCAATGGGATTTGGCATATTGCGGCCTTCATCGTGCTATGCGAAGGGTACCTAGGGATCGAGCCTCACTTCGATCTCTGGCAGTACTTTTTCTGCGTTGGCCTGCATATGAGGAGGGAGCACGGCCGGTCAGAGGTGACGACAATGATGGGGGTGTGTCGGGATCCGCCTCAGGAACAACCGGGCCAAGGACCATTATATCTCCATGAAGTTCCCGACGTCAAATAAGGGGTGGCCTCGGATACTGATGAGGAAGATGAAAAGGAGGAAGAGGGGGAACTCAAGGACGACGGTGGCGGCGTTGCCTGGGATGCCTTTGCAGGGGAGGACGAGCCGGTGGGTGGTGACTCCTCCCAGCAGCAAGTGGGCTGGGCCACGGGCCCGACCCAAGGGCTGGGGAGACGGGTCCTTCCGTCGACCCGTCCCAAAAGCTGACGGAGGCGAGGCGTGTTGCCGGCTTGTCCGATCCTCCAGAGCAGAGGGAGAGCGCCAAACGCTCGTGCTCCGAGGGGACGGAGCAGGGGTCAAGCGGTTTGTCCCCTAAGCGTCCCCGTCGTCCGGTGGCGCCAAGGTGAGCAGCAGAACCTTTTTTGTCCCTTTGCTTTGGTTGAATCCCGTCATGGTCTTATTTTCATATTCCTTGTGGTGCAAGCAGATTCAGGCTCCCCCTAGCGCTGGCGCCAAAGAAGAGCGTCGCCCTAGCGTGTCGATCGTCGGCCGGTGCAGCGACATCGGCAGGACAGGCGTCGTCGGTCGTGGCAACGGCGTCCGTGGTGGGACAGCAAGAGGCGGGCGCACGGGAGGCATCCGCAATGATCGTAGGACAACCAGGCACGAGCGGGGTGCCGACGGCGATGGTGGCGTAGACAGACCCGTCAGCCATGGAGGTGGATGCAGAGACGCCCACGACGGACGTGTCACGGCTTGACGTGACTGTGATGCCGCAGGAGGGGGCGGCGCGGCTCGAGCTGCCAACGACGTGAACGACGATGTCCGAGGTGGGTCAGACGGGAGGGGATACGGCCGAGGCGTCCCCAGTGGTTGCAGTGACACAACAGGGGTCTGCCTCCGTGCCACCATCCTCCTCTCCCTCCGGAGAGTTGGTCCCTGCGGATATACATGGCCATGCAGCCCGCGGCACGGCGGCCCGGCCCGAAGCACGGTATTTTGGCCCGGCCCGGCCCGATACATCAGGCCGTGCCTAGGCCGCTACTCAGGCCCGTGGCACGGCACGGGCACGGCCTGCTCCTAGCCATAGGCACGATGTGGCCCGGCCTGCTATCCCACTTGGGCCACTTCCATAGGAGGTCAACCAACCCTAACACTACAGCAGCTACACCCTCTCAAGCTCTCACTCTCTCACCCCTGCCCTTCCAGCTTCCGCAATCGTGCATAGGCAAGCAGAGCCGCAGCCCCTCCCATCGCCTGCACCGCCAGCTCGCAAGCCGCTAAGCCCGCAGCCCCTCCCTGCATCGCCGCCCCTCTAGGCGACCGCCTCCTCCGTGCCTCCCCGCGTGGGCGCGCGGCACCACCTCCAGGACGAGCACAACGGCGGCGGGCGGATCTTGTTCGGGGTGAGCACGACGGTGGCGGGCGCTGCCTCTCGTGGATGAGCGCGCGGGTGAGCGACGGCTGGCGAGGTCAGGCCGCACTGCTCGCCGACGAGGTGTGCCGCCACCCGCTGGCTGCATCACCGGCCTAGCGCGGTCGGCCTTGAGCACGCCGGTGCCACGCCCCATCGCCAAGACGTCGCTCCCATCTCTCTGTCTCTCGCTCTCTGCTGATGGCTTCTACGGGTCGTGCGCCAGCACGGCCCGTAATTTCAACCGTGCTCAGCAGGCCGGCACGGCACGAAAATTGGCCCATGGGTCGTGCCTTGGGCCGAAGGTCAGGCACGAGCACGCCACAGGCACGGCAGCCCATGGCAGCGCGACGCGGGCCGGCACGGCATGGCACAACATGTCGTCGGGCTAGGCCGGCATGGCACGTCACGGCCCGTTGGACATCTATACCTGCGGAGGCATCGCGGTGAGGGAACCCGACGATGCTAGAGTCCAAGGAGCCATCCCGGGACTTGACCCGGGCAAGTGGTGGTCCGGAGGCATGGGGCGGACCCCGGATCGAGTGGGTAGACCCACAGAATGCGAGGGCCACGGTCTTCACCCTTGACAACGCCGCTGAGGGGTCGGAATTTCGTGGCCTGCACTCGTCGTTGGGAGATGTGGCGCAACTGCTTACCAACACGCTGAGCACATTGAATGGCGCAGCCCCGACCGGCCAGGTATGAAACATTTGTATCTTTTGTTTCTGTTTTGCACTTCGGTACCTCTAACTCGCACCTTTCTTGTAGTACCTCATGGAGCGCAGCTGGGCAAAGTCCTAGTTCCTTCTTCAACACAAGGAGGCCTGGGACCGCCTGAACGCTGAAGTGGTCAACCTTCGGACCCATGAGGCGGAGGCCCATCGGCACACTGATGAAGCCGAGTGGATGGCCTTAGAGCAGCTGGAGCGGTCGCGCAAGATGAGAGGAGGCCGCGACCATCAATACGGAGCGAGATGAGCTCCTGCAGAGAGATGCGGTGTCCCGTTGACGAATCCTTGAGCTCCTAGATGAGGTCAATCAGGAAAGGGACCGGAAGCTAGCGTCATCGATATCACGGCCCAGGCGGGCGCGCTTGAGAGGGACGCCTTCCACGCTGGTATCAACTGTTCCTTCGCGATCGCCCGCTCCCATTCTAGGGAGACCATTAGTCTGGAGGCGATGAGTCTTGGGTACGTGCATGGCTACGATGAGAAGGAGCCGGAAGAGCTGGAGGAGGCGGTGGTTCTTTTTTCTCGAGACCTGGCAGGAATGACACAAGACGTAGTTCTCCCCCGGAGGGGCCAGTTAGGTTGTGATGCAATCGGGCCGCAGTGCCCAAAAACTTGTAAAGAAAACAATCGTTTTACTTTCATCGTAGTTTGTACGGTCAAACTTTTATCGTTCAAACACTTGCCTTAGTTGAATCAAGGTTGTTAGCGTTTTTGTGAGAAAGTTGATACATTCCGACCTCTTTTTTTACTATTAAGACCGTAAAGCTTGTGGTGTGAGTGAAAAATTCTGATCGTGCGAGTGAGCAAAGTCACCGTAGCCGCGGGGGCATAGGCTTCCCATAGTCTGACCCATTTTACTTAGTATTTTGTCTTTTGCGACCCTTCGCTTTTAGATCTTGTCACAGAAAAAAGAGTCGGGTGCAAAAGAAAGTTCCTAAGGGCAAGTATTCCGCTATCAGCCTGAAGCGCACGTGCGCCCCGGGGACCCAGCTGATGCCGCGACCGGCCATCCGAAGCCTGGTGATGACGTCGAGATGTGCAAAGCCCCCTACCTGGCGCGCCAACTGTCGGTGTTTGAGATTAACACCAACGAGTAAATTTGTATGCACGTCCTCGGTTGCTGTGCAAAGAGGACACGAAAATATATACTGGTTCAGGCAGAACACCCCTATGTCCAGTGATGAGCGGCTCGTGTTACTTGCACTTGAGTTTGTAGTAGAGGTTATAAATGGTCGAGAGAGGGATCGGTTCCCAGGTCTCTGCGGGTTGAGCGTGTTTGTTGGCTTGGAGAGGGTCGTTTCCTGCTTGTCTCACGATGCCCTGCGTGGGGCGCCCTGCTCCCCTTTTATAGTTAAAAGGGATGCCAGGTTACAGCGAAGGGAGAGAAGAGAAAAGGAAGGGAAAGAGAAAAGAGAAAAACAAAAAGATGAGGTGGTCTATGGCGTTGTTCCTCTTCTTCTCCTCACGGGCCCCCTTGGTCGTGTGGGTGATGGAGACGTGCGTCATCTCTGGGTCCTGTTCGTTACTGGAGCAACATGCGTCCCTAGTAAATCCAGACGAGGCGCCCCATCCTGTGCATGCGGATGCAGGAGTGGGAGAGGTCAAATAGCTGATGGTGCCGTGGGTCGTATGGGGATTAGGCAGCATATTGCCGTCCTATTCCATGTTATGGGTCGATGTGGGTGCATAGGCACGGGCCGTCCCTGTTCCGGGTTATGTTGAGGCGTGCGGGTCACATCTGGAATGGTTAGGAACGGTACGCCCCGCTAGCTCGCGCCGTCCCTCACTCGAGGATCTATTTGCATAAAATCCGTCGGGAGAGGCGGAAACCCCCTTCGCGGGGTCGGATGGCGCAAGGTCGGTTCCCTTGGGGTCAGTTGAGGTGGAGAGTGCGGTTCAAGGGTCGGCTGAGCTGGGACCCACTCCCTTAGGGTCGGGCGAGGCGGAAGCCTTACCCTTGGGGTCGGGCGAGGCGGATTTCCCCACGAGGGGTCGGATAAGTCCGTTTCGCGATCTTTAACCGTTAGCTAGGTTAGTGTTGTTGCTTATTGACCCTTCGTCCTAGCGACCGTGGTATTTATCCCCGACACTGAGACTTGTATTGGAAAACATTATGACTACGGAGACTTGTTCTGCGTATCTTTATCTGATATGTGTAATAACGTTTTGAGCCACGTTGCTAATTTGGATGAGTTAAATATTTGGCATTTATGATTTTGTTAGTTCAATTTTGATTGTTTGATGCAGCTAGCAAATCTGAATTTATTTCTAGAATTTACTTCGGTCGTATCATAAGTTCTAAGTGTCATGTGTATTAACAAACTAAACAACGTCGTAAGCCTCATAAGATTGCAGAGATGAGGGACTTAGCAATGCGAGAACTTATTCATTTTGATCTGTGCGAGATGAACGCCGTGATGACCAAAGGTTAAGGGATATTTCATAATATTTACAGGTAATTGCACTAGATTTTTGTACATGTATTATTAAAATGAAAAGCTAAAGTAGAAAATCAACGTAACAACAAAATAAAATGGTTTCAGTCTAATCAAGTGGCTAGCGATTTTTTCTAAATTCTGCGTACAATATGAAATTATTTGTGAAAGGACAACACTATACTCACAACAATCAAATGTGATTTCTGAAAGGATCTGACTAAATTTATTAACACGCTGTTCTAAAAAAAGACTAAATTTATTAACACCATGAAACAACGGGAGTTTCTAAAAATAGTGGTGCGAGACTATTTTCACTATGTGTCATGTCCTGAAAAGAGTTTCTACAGAGAATAAAGAAATCACATCATTCGAATAAAATAAAATAAAAACTAAATCTTTCTACTTGTGTAACACTCGCTATCTCCTATCTCCTATAGCTAATAGGTAAATACCGAGATCCCCGCTAACATATTTGTGTGTGATTTCGTAAAGTCACGTCGTCTAAGGACCCACAGCCACAAGTCACTACCAAGCGTCGCCTCCCATCCGTGTTCACAGATCACGCGACTTTCCGTTCCCAAACCTCTGGTAGTGGTACAGAAACTGAAGAGCCATGGATTCTCCGTTCACAAACCTGGTAGTGGTAAGAGAACTGAAGAGCCATCTCCGTCTGCTCTACTTCCCTAGCCATGAGCTGCCACCCCTTTTAAAGCTGAATCCTTCCTTGCAGTGCTCATACGTTTTTGCCTGCTACTGTGCCACCGCTGAAAACTAAGGTCTTGTTTAGTTTCTCTTTAAAATTTTTTATCCCGTCACATTAAATGTTGGATACTGCATGGAGTATTAAATATAGACGAAAAAATAACTAATTACACAGATTATAATAAATTTGCGAGACGATTTTTTAAGCCTAATTAATCCATGATTTGACAATATTGTACTACAGTAAACATATGCTAATGACGGATTAATTAGGCTTAATAAATTTATCTCGCGGTTTCCAAGTGAGTTATATAATTAGTTTTTTTATTAGTATCTGAATACTCCTTCCAACATCGCATAGAACATTTGACGTGACGACCCAAAATTTTTCACCCCAGCCAAACACCCGCTAAAGTTCTTCCTCGCCAAAAGCGCTCAACTCCGTAACGATACGCACGTCGGACTCCGATTGCTTGCCGCAGGTCAACGATTGTCCCACGGTCACAACAGTGTCATCTCGATCCCCTTCTCGACTTCTCCCTGCACCTCTGTGCTGCGCCCATCTCTAGCGTGGTCGCGGCTACCGCCGCTCTAGAGAGGCCCGCACGACATGGGCTAGCTTCTCACGCCCCTTCCGTGTGTCACGAACTCCGTTGACATCTGCATCATGCTTCACGCCTTCACCCTGTTGTCCCCGTCGCTCGCTCGCGCCTGACCCTACTATTTTTTTTCGAGAACGTACTATAGCATGTGTTTCATTAAGCAGAATAAAAGAATTTTTTGTTACAGACAGAGTAAACTTACGGTAATACGAAGATTACCGAAAATCATACTCTACACCCTTACGACACTTGCACGAGGTTGTAATTACATAAAACTATAACGACAAAGGTGCTGGTGCTGAAAGGCTAGTTGTCCTCGTCGTCCAACCCGATCATGTTAAGCTCTATGGCCACTGGGTCAAACTCCCCACCAAGAAGAAGTTGTAGCGCGTCATGGGTGGAGTTTGAAAGCGGCTCCCGGAAGGCCGCCTTGTATTTGCGCACCGTATCGGAGGCAACATTGAGGGACGGAGCCTCCAAACCTAGCTGGTTCATGAGAACACGCTGAGCCTGTTTGGTGATGTCTGCCTCACGCGGTTGGGCGGTGATATGCTCACTGTGCCGTAACGACGTAACCGGAGCCGGCGTTCGAGGTCTGTGCAACCTCGGTGGTCCCTGGATGAGGGGCGTCTGCAAAGGAAGACAGAGCTGCTCCTCCAAACTCTTCTCAAACGATAACGCGGCCGCAACGACAGCCGGCATGGCTGGAGGGGATCTCCCCGCCAATACCGTCGCCGAGGATGTTTCGCCTGAGCCGCATACGTCCAGGCCTGAAGGGCAGAGTTCCACAGCCCAGGCCGCCTCCGACACTTCAAGAGCCGCGTCGCCAGCCTCGACGTCAAGCCGACCCGTGTCATTGACGTGTGACGAGGGGACCTGAGCCTCCACCCCCAACTCCTCAGCATCCGCAAAGTTGAGGTGAACTATTGATGGTGGCGAACGGGCGTCCACCAACCTAGCCTGAGCTCCCAGAGGGGCCGCAGGCGGAGTAGACGGCCCCCCAAGCGCTGAAGCATCCACCGAACGACTGGTGACAAGCGAGGCATCGAGTTCATCGAGCATCGGGTCAACCCAAGCGGGAGGCCCAGTGCCCTCGCACGGCGCCACGACTGGGGCCTCCGAGGGAGGAGACGGCAGGCGCTCGGAGGAGTCCCTCCCGGCGGGCCGACCGCTGGCGAGGGAGGCTGCAAACTCTGAGCGGTTCCTGGAACGGCTGCGGTCCGTTGACTTCATATCAGCCAGATGAGAGACAGGAGTTGAGTGTGCGCTCTTCTGGGCGATGCGGCTAGGGGAGGGATGCCAGAGATCCGCGTCCCCAGCCCTTTCCTGGCGAACTGGGGAGCGTGAGCGGCGACGCCCCCAGTCCTCCGAGGCATGGGGGGTGTAGTCCCTCCCTCGTGCGTGCCTCCCAGGCGAGCGGTGTTTGTCGCGGCCGCGTTCCAAGGCCTGATCACCATGGCCATCAAGGAGTGCCCGACGGTAGTCCATTGCAGGCTTGACGATGGAGTCGGCGGAACAGCCGTGATTGGCGCGATGCTTGAAGGAAGTGGCGCGCGGCCAGCTTGCAGGGCAGGAACAAGAGAAGTGCCCAACCCCAAAGCAAGTGAGGCAGCGCACGTGATTCCGGCAGTCTGCAACTTGATGGTCGAAGGAGAGGCACCTGAAGCAGCGACTAGCAAGACGCTTAAAGAAGTCCACCCGACCTGCACCTAGATGAGCATGTCGAGGGGCATTCTCCATTGCAGGCTTGGTGGTGGTGTCGGCGGAGCAGTCGCGATGCAGTGGAGGGAATGAGATGCGGCTATGGATGCTCTCTGGGGGGGAAGGTCAGCCTAGCGCGGAGCTGGGAAGAGATCGCGCGCTGCCGACGAGCAGGGCAGGAGCGGGAGAAGTGCCCGACACCCTTGCATGTGAGGCAGCGCACGGGGTCCCGACAGTCTGCAACCAAGTGGTCAGAGGCGAGACACCTGAAGCAGCGACCGGCGAGCCGCTTATGGAAGGCCTCCCGACCTGCTTCCAGCGCACGCCTAGGCTTCGACATGGGAGCTGTGGCGTCCCTGAGTGCAGAGGCATCGCTTCTTCGGCAGCGTCCAGTCTTCGCGCTTTGCCATTCCGACGAAACAGGGGCACTCTGCAATGTCTTGGCTCCCGCAGACTCACCCCCCTCCTGGTCCACCTGCTTCCCCACCAGAGGGAGCAGCAGGCCACGCCAGGATGGATTTCAGGCGGGCCGAGGGTGCCGCGTCTCCGAGTCTTGAAGTTGAAGATGCCCCGGAGGGGGGCGTAGCGCACCCAGCTTCCAGGCCTGCTGGCGTTGGAGCTTCGGAGGAAGGTGCGACGAACTCAGACCCCAGGTTCGCGAGCAGCACCTCCACCTTGCCCGTGTCATCGTCGTCGCCCGTGTCGTCGTCGTCGTCCCAGTCTACCAACTCCACTTCGTCAGCTTCGCCAGATGGAGCCGGGGTGACCACATCGCTGGAGGTGGCCGCCGCTGCTGGGATGGCAGGGGCGCTGGAGGTGGCCGCCACTTCCAGGATGGCAAGGGTGCTGGAGGTGGCCGCAGCTGCTGCTGCCGATTCCTGGTGGCCGCCATGGCTGGGGAGGTTTGAATCCTCGATGGTGGAGAACTCTGCAGAGCGCGGCTGAGCCCGTCCGATGAGCCCACAGGCATGTAGATCAGGCTCCAAAGATCTCGGATCTGGGCTTGGGAGGGTGAGATGTGGATGGTGGTGGCAGATCGGCGTTGGGGGCGGGGCGGCGTCACGGTCGCCGCCGTGGGGAGAGAGCGGGTCGGGGGGGGGGGGGGCTTCATCTTTTTCCACCCCATTTATCGACCCTACCATGGCGGGCAGCGCACGCTGGTGACTAGGGTCGTTCGGACTTCGGACATCTTCACGCGACATGGACAGACAGGAAACAGCAACGGTGCTAGCACCTCCATCCTATATGTCGGCAAGCCTCCTCCGCCTCCGGCCTCCCTGTTCATGGCCATGCTGCCGTTAGCATTTGTCAACTCTGGTCCGTGGATGCGTGGTGTTTGCAGGCGGCGAATCTGCGCTCCTCCGCATCTGGCTCCCCACTCCGTGGTCAGCCGTGGAGCTCGCAAGTGGTGGAACCGCATCCGCGCATACGCCCCTTCCTCACCGTTCACGCACGAAGTTGGAGGGGGAGCTGAAGGGGTCGTTGGCCCATGCTGTTGTATTTGAGCTTTTTAACTGCTTGACCCTTAAAAAAAATATCTTTTGTATATATAACCTTTTTTCTGAACTTACTTATATTCACCTTTAAACGAAATTTCTTTCCTCTTGTATGGCCTTCGGTCAAGGGGAATATGTTAGTCTCCCCACTGCTACATATGCGAAATGCCTAGATTTTCCTCCCTTCTACCGAATCGGACCGAGCCCGTGGAAAAGACCGAGCAGTACGAGCTTTTGTCGCCGCGGGAAAAAAAGGCCTGATGCAGGAGGGCACCGCCGCCGCCAGACAGGGGCCGCGGCCGGCCTCTCAGCCGCCGGATCCACGGCGGGCCAGGCCCCCTCCTTTGGAGAACTGTGCAATCCTACGGCCTCGGATGAGCCCCCGTGTGACACCTGCAACCAGGCTCGCCGTACGGTGCAAGCAAGCGACACGGCGCGAAACCGCGGCTCGGCGTCTTCATCCTCGCGCGCAGACGACCGCGGCCAGGGGCGTAACGAATCCGACCGCGGGCGAGCTCGTCGAGATTGACGGCGGTGACCGTGCGCGAGCTCGTCGAGTGCTGCACGGGGCAAGATTTGCTGGAGCCAGGTGGGAGCGGGGATGGCCGGAGACCATGGGCAAGCTCGTCGGCGCGGAGCAGAAGCAGCGAGCTGGGGGCTGCCCGTGCGAGCTTTGGCGGAGCCATGGGCAGGGGCATCGACGGCCGGCGACTATGGGCAAGCTCGATGGTGCTTGGCGGAGCTCCGAGCTTGGGGGCGGCCGAAGATGCTCCGTCTCCGTCTAGCAGTTGGAGCCGCAGGGAAACGATGGAGAAAGGGAGGAAGATAAGGTGGAGTTTGACTGACAGGTGGGACCCATGATAACAGGGCTAACAGAGCTGTTATCCTCACTAGGAGTATGTGCGATCCTTCAAACCAAGGCACATGCTGAAGCTCACCAATCCCATTTTTTTCTGTGTAATTCTCAAAAAAAAAAATCACGGCAGCATGCTTAGTTGAGGTTCCAAATATATCTTTATTTGATTTTATTCTTGTGCCTCCAAAGAAATAATAGTGAGGAAATTTTGACACTAAAAAAATTATACTCCTTCCGTTCCAAAATATAACACGGTAGCTCATCCGAGGCCATACTAGGATCAGATCCACGACGGCGGGCTGGACCCCCTCCTATGGTTAATTGCAATGCATTTGTGCAATTTTTTTATACATTTAATAAGCTTATTTTATTGCAATATTTGTGTACTTAACACCGTCAAGTGGTAAAAATGGACAGAAGACTACAGAAGGAACAAAATTTCGTTCCAGGGCCACGCAGGTAAGTTCAAAAGAAAAAAAAAGTCTTACACGGAAGATGCAGACACAAGGCTCAGAAAAAATACTCCGAAGGTCTACATTGGTCCGGGGCTCCGGGCATCCACGTTGCGACCGAAGAAATGAAATTGAAGCGTCGGTGTAAGCAGTGGGCCGGAGGTGAAAGGAAATTTGAAACCAGTAGTACACTTTATGGTAGTTTCTTTTTTTATATTTTCAATTTAAATATTTAAAGTTGCTTTACGATCCTGTACAATGCTACGGAGTTCCTGCAGTAATGCGTGAGGTATCATCTAGTTAATAATATAAATAGTTCCCTATTGAAATGAACCATGGCTTCCTCAAAGGGAAATCCACGGAAAATAAGCACAAACGTAATAGTCTCAGGAAACACTGCTCATTATCCAGTCGATACCACATTCATACATTACAATTACCTATTTTGAGGGGTACTTAACATGATTTCCCATTGTTACAAGGGTCCACATGGACTGAATTAGAGAACATCAGAGGAAAGCACAACTAGCGGATGTCATCTCCTCGGGCAACCTTGGTCATAGGACGAAGGCACGTCACTCGTCCCAGCCATCATTCTCAAAGTCGTAGCCTGGCTCTCCTCACCTGTTTCAATGAATTTCAGTATGATTCATACTGGCTGACACTCGCACCCAATGTGGTGAAGCATTTGAGGTAAGTGGTATGCAAGCGGTAAACCTATTATTTGGCTGTGGGCTATCCTTAGCAATCAATATCTCATAAGTATTTCTTCTTAACAACCACCCACTCAGGGGCGGACCCAACACTAGGGCAGCCTAGGCCATGGCCCTAGTCGCGACCCATGTAACAAGGGATCAACTCTTCAGTTTTTTTGGCCCATCAAGCAATCGAACATAGGCAGCCCAGCCAGGAGTAGGGCAAACGGAGACACAGAGCTGCGCAGCTCTGCCTTGCTCGCTCCTGCATCGCGACTCGCGAGTCCCAACCGCCACCGTGCCTCCACCAGTCCGCGTCGGCGCGCCCTGCGCCCAGCCGACCAATGGCCAGCCAGCAGCCTGCTCCCACTAGCCCTCCGCTCTGCCTCCACACTCTCGCCCGCTATGCGCTTCGCCGGCGGCTCCTGCCTGCTGCGCTGCGTGCTGCCTCAGCCAGTCAACCGGGCACCGGCCGCCCGCCTGCTGCCTGCCAGGAGCCCAGGACTGCTACCGGCTGACCCTGACTGCCTCTTTCCTTGGAAGTTGCAACGGATTGGATCAAAGACTGTGATTTAATTCCATATTTCCAAGTTCCCAATTTCAAGTTTTCAACCCTTTGATTCTAATTATTGAGATGCATTCCATGTTTAGATCCATGGAATTTGAACTTACTAAGACTTATGATGTTATTTCTCCCAATATGATCATGATCGGCTTCCGCAACAACTTGATGACTTCATTAGTGATGTGAGAGCTGATCCTTCCTTTGCAAATTATACTGACCTTGGTGAACTTGCTATATGGTCTTATAGAGTATAGACTGTTGTAGCTTTGGGCTTTTAGCCGCTAAAATTTGGCCCTTGTCTTGGCCGAATCCTGGGTCCGCCACTGCACCCACTCCCATGCATTCCCAACTACCATCCACATCTCCACACCATCGATATCTCACCATGACTCTCTGGTCAATGAAGACAGCTCCCGCCCATCCTCTCCTCAACGGCCTCGAGCCAAATCTTAATCAACCAGAAGAGAAAAAGCACACACTCTCACTAGTCGAAGTTAAGCAAAATTAAAAGCACATGAATGTCCATAACGGAGATGTGACTATACTTATAGATCTAAACTCGACAGACCGTGTACACCTGTACCCATAAGATCGCCATCATCAATGGTGCCTGAGATGGCATCGGGTAACAAACTAATAGGTATGATACCATCCTACCCTCAGCCCTAAGTTATCCCGAAGTACCAACCGACACGTTAAGGCTATGAACATAGTCCCTGGCTGCAAGGGGCACTATGGATCTCGGTATCATTATTGCCTCTACCCTATCCCCCTATACACTACGTTTTTTATGGATTCCCAATGGAGTTTTATCAAGTATTTTGTAGTCTACTTAAAGATTTTCATAATGGTGAGTTCCCCTTATATAGCATGAATTTTGGTATAATATCCCTCTTTCTAAAGCAGAACTAAGTTAAGCAGATACATCAATAAATGATGATTTGAAATGATGATTTGTATGCTTAATGTATGTTTTAATTTTTTTTACAGATGTCTTGGTTGAGTGACAAGAGTGACTGATAGAGTAGTGAGACCTTTGAAAATGACCTTTTTCCCTGGTTGCAACATTATGTAGGGATTAGTGGTTTTACATGAGCCAATTCATCAATTGCATAAAAATATATAAAAAAAAGTTGGGCATATTCTCAAACTATACTTTGCGAAGGAATATGTAAGGTGAGTGTCGGTGTTTGATGACCCGGGACGATTGTTCGGGGGGGCATCGACGTATGCAGAACTCGACGGTGAACGCAGAGACAACGATTTATACTGGTTCGGTCCGCCGGAATAACGTCAGCGACCCTACGTCCAGTCTGGGGTCAATAATATATTGCGCCCTACGCTTTAGGGTTTAGACCTTGAGGTCTGTTCAGAGTGCCGATCTAGGGAGCCCTGCCCTCCTTTATATAGTCTATGAGGCAGGAATCCTAGTCGGTTTAAAAAAGAGGAGTCATAGTAGAATTACAGGATAACACTACTACTAGGATTACATGGGAGGAATCCTAGTCGAACTAGATCTTCTCTCTTCCTTGCGGGGTACCCGGGGTACTACGTATCGGCAGTGAGTTAGTCTTTTTTGCAGTAAGCCTTGGGAATGAAAGGCTTTTCACCTTTTTTGGTGTAATTGGATTGAGATGATCGTTGGCCAAGGAAGGGATAGGATATCATATGCAGACTAGAAAAGGATTAAGGCAAGGGGATTCTCTTTTGCCAATTCTTATCAACCTACTAGATGATATGTTAGTAATTCTCATATCTTGAACAACAAACGATGGACAATTCAATGGCTTATTAGTTCCTAACTTGGTAGACAAAGGCCTTTCTATTTTGCAATATGTGTGGATGACACTATATCTTTATGGAAAATGATTTAGAGGAAGCTAAGAACTTAAGGTTGGTACTATGTGCTTTTCAGAAGTTACCTGGTTTGAAATTTTGCATAAGAGTGAGATGTTTTGCTTTGGTGCAACAAAGCATGGGAATTTGCATTATGTTGAGTTGTTTGGGTGTAAAGAAGGTAGCTTCCCCCCTTTAGGTATCTAGGAATACAACACATTATCGTAATCCGTTGAATAAGGATGTGATGTTGATTGAAGAATGGCTTCAAAAAGAGATTAGTACCTGGAATGGCAAGTTGTTATTGATAGGGGGTAGGGTGTTTAATCAACCTAGATTTCTAGTCCCTCTATGTTCATGATGTCATTTTTGGAAATTCCTAAAGTAATCCTTAAAATGATGGATTATTGTTGATCTAGACAATGTTATAGCTATCTAAAGAAGAAGAGAGATTGTCATTAAAGAAAGAATATTTTTGGAAATCTTGGTGCTTGAAATCTTCGGAAAGTTTGGTTGGTGTTGACAAAATAGAATAGATGATTGAGTCTTTCCTAGGTTCTATTGTAATCCTTTTGCTTGCCGCTTGGTGGATTTTGGCCTAAGTAATTGGGGTTTGTATCCAACAGCTATATTGATCCATTCGGTGGAGGCCAGAATGCTTTATTCTTTAATCTAGAAATATCACATCTACCACCAAATTTTTTTAGAAAGGACGACCAAAGTTTTGCCGCGATTTCTATTAGACGAATAAAGAAAAAAGGCAATTGCTAGCCCAGTTTTTTGAATGGAAACTAAGCCAGAAAAACCATACAACTGAGGAGAGTGTCCCACTCATCCTGTACAACTTTAAAACTACTGTCACAACTCACGTCACCATTTGTAATTTGGTCGAATCAACCCAAGTAACAACAAATAACCAACTAACAACAACTTGGCCGAAGAAAAAACCCAACTAAGACGCTACCACCCCCCTTGGGGAAGTGCCATGACAGACAGCAATAGGTCTACAGCGGAAACTGGATCGCCTAGCAAAGCCTTTAAGAAGGAAATAACATCAAGAGCGTCGACAAGCTAGCCCACCGAGGGAAGGTTTTCACCTGCAAAATCCAGCACAGTAGGAGGAGAGGTAGAAAAGGACGCCTCCAAGGAGGACACGGCGTCTGCAGACGTCGTCGTCCAAGCTTTCGCCCCGACCTCATGCAACCTCCACACCGCCGCCACCGGAGACCCACAGAGGGGGTCTGACCTGAGGAATCCAGCGCGAGCAAGGTGAAAGGCAAGTGGCAGGGAGAAGAGGGCCGAGATCAGAAGAAGCCCCAGTCGCCTAGCCCACCACCGTCCCCACCCCTGCAAAGCAGTCCAAGCATCGATCCCCGCTGCGGAGCCTCCAGCAGCCCCCAAAACGAACTTCCGCCATCTGCACGTCGGATCCAGTAGAGGAGCGTCGGACCCGACTGAGGAGGCCAAGGCCGACCACCACCGCCGCATCTGTTTCCGACCCCACCCAGCCCGAAAGGCGCGCGGACTGGCCGACACCGACGACGCCGGTGAAGGCCGGAGAGGACCACCCCAGCCTGCTCTGGCTAAACGCGCGGAGGGGACGGATCCTGGCGGGGGATGCTGGATTCGCCTGCCCCAGAACCGGGTGCGCCGTGGCACGCCGGCATCGGGCGGATCCGACCCCAAGACCACCGGTCGGGGAAGGGAGGGAAGAGAGGGCCTTGTTGCCGCTGCTCTCCGGGCGCCGTCGTACCACCACTACCAAGACTGCCTCCAAGACCAGATCCGCTTGGGGCATTGATGGATCCGTCCATGGGAGCAGCAAATCCGGCCGCCACAGTGCCTGAGCAGCCTCCAGAGCGCCGGAGAGATGTGTCGCGCCGCCCGCACAACACAAACACGCCACCCAGGATGAGGAACGCCCTGCCGCCACCTTCCTCGCGGACCTGCATGTGCAGGCACCCGCTCAGGCGACGGCAAGAATGGGAGAGTGGGGGGGAGGAAGCCCTGGCGGCAGGTGGACGAGGAGCCCCCGTGCCGCCTGCAGGAGCGACGCGGGGGGAATGCATAACAGTTTTGTGGAGTGGTTTCCAAGTTTCTAGAAATCGGTGTTTATCAGATGATATTTTCTGGGGGAAACGCTAAAAATATATTCTAGGCATTTTCTTTTTTCTAAGCTAAATATTGGGATTTGGCACTGCTTGATCTAGTTAGGAATTCGATTATCGATATTGGACAGTACAATATTCCATGAGGAAAATAATGGACAGTGAATTCTTGAGTGACTTACATTTCCTTGACAGCGGTTGATTATGTGTGGAATACCACCAATGAATGTGCTGTATCCTGGAACACTGATTGAGCAACATGAGGAACTCTTCAGTAACATGGAGAAAACTTAGACGCTGTAGGGATGTAAGGAGTTCAATGCCGTGTGGAACATCCATCAGCTTGTTGAGGTGTGTAAGCCGCAGAGTTTGAATACTTTTCATGGCACCTTCTTGTATCACTATCTGAAGTAGATTCGGCAAGTCTCGCACTAAGAGAAACTTCAAATTTGGAAACCACCCAACTCCGAAGGTTAATTTGTCCCCGTTGTATGTCCTTGTAAGGTTCAATTGCGTTAGATTATGCAACCGAGAGATGCATGGGAGAGGATCTTCTGTCAACTGGGACCAGATAAGATACAATCCACGCAATTTCTGACGCCCAGTTTGGAGAAGAGGAGACTCAAGTGTCCCCTCGTCCAATCTTCCTCTCAAACAGAGTTTTTCAAGGTTGGGAAGTGGGGAATTCAACTGAAGAACCTCATTTTCATCACTAGCAGCAATATGTAGGTTATACAAAAATTGCAACCGAAGTAGAGACACGCTGAGGCGTTCACACTGGCTACTCTTAATGTTCCATACTCTCAAGGTCGTTAGCTGTGTGAGCTCCCCCAAGTCTTTAATAGACTGATCTTGTGCTTCAATTGCATGTAACGTCTGCAAATTTGTTAAATTCAGTAGACCCTTTGGGATGTGCATACCATGGCGGCTTCTAAATGCCCTCCAAGATGGATCATTAATTCTCTCAACAAGTAAGTGCCTCAGATTCTTCAGCTTGACGACTCCATGCGGCAACCCTTCTATGTAAGAATTCAAAACATCTAATGTCACCAAGTTGCAGAGTTTCTCAATAGCCTTCGGGAGGAACTTCACCTTTGAATTACGCAAACTAAAATAGCGTAGATTAAAAAGACAACCAACAGCATCTGGTACTTTGTCAATGGGCAACCCACGTAATTCTAGAACTACAATGTACTTTGACTTATCTGACAGTGAATGAAGTATTCTGGATGAGGGCATGGTCTCATCAAATATCTTGCACGACCGAAGATGAGGTAGCTTTATACTTGATAAAATATCATTGTTGCATTTAACAATAGCTAATCGACGAGTGTCTGTGCCTATAACACCATGATTTCCATACTCATATGCAATACCGAAACTTTCTTTTCGTGATAAATCAATAGCCAACTCACGAACAATGTCATGCATTTTGCAAGATCTTATCCTACCAAATGAGTTGCATTCCAAAAGTTGCAACATATTCCTGTGGACAAGCTCCATTAAATAGCCTTCTGCCACTTCTTCCAATGTACTTTCACCCCTTTCCTCAATGAACCCCTCTGCAATCCATAGCCTTATAAGCACCTTCCTGTGAAGAGTGTAGTCCTCTGGAAACATGGTACAATATAGAAAACAACTCTTCAAGTATGTAGGAAGGTATATGAAACTCAAATATAGAATGTTCCTCACATCATCTAGTCCTGGGTTATTATTCAGCTCCCAAGTGAGTTGATTGTTAATTCGCTTCCATTCTGCATGATTCTTCTCACGCACAGACAGTAGACTTCCCACAGACACAATAGCAAGAGGCAAGCCTTTACATTTTCTTACTATTTGCTCTGATAGAGCCATCAAATCTGCTGGACAGTCACGATTTGTCTCCCTCTGGAAAGCTTTCTTACAAAAAAGCTCCATTGACTTGGCTTGTGATAAACACTCAATCGTTAGGACACGTCCTTTGGAAGCAAGCATAGCTACATTAGCAATGCGTGCTGTTATCACTACTCTACTTCCCTTGAGATTTTGATCCAGTTCTCCTGACAGACCATCGAGTACATCTGATGTCCAAACATCATCCAATACTATCAAGTATTTCCTTTCCTTTAGGATCCACCCCAATTCCTCCTGGATATCAGTCATGCCCATAGTAGCACTCTTGCTTGGGAGATTTTCCTTGTCGGAAAGTTGAACAAGTAGTTTCCTCAATAGCTCCACTACAGAGTATGTTTGTGAGACAGTGATCCATGCATGACAGTCATAATATTCTCGCTCCTCTTTATACACATTTGCAGCTAAAGCAGTCTTGCCAAGCCCTCCCATGCCATGCAGTACAATCGTTGACAATGCCATCCCATCATTTCTTAGCCAATTCAATAATGTTTTTCTGTTTTGCTCAATTCCCACAAGATCTCCACTAATAGAACGGGAAGTGCTTGATGAATATTGAGACCTCTCAACAATGTAGCCTGAGTTATTGGATTGCCCAGTGCTTGCCATCGGAACCCATCGCTCTTTTACTTGAAATAGATGAACAAGATTGGCCTCTGCTTCCTTTATCAAGGAGACTATCCTATTTAAAGAAAGCAAAACTGCAGGTTTCTTGAACCCTTTCGTTATATAAAAGGTCCATCCGATATCATGTCTATTCCCTACAAGGTGTAGATACTCATCTACAATGTCCTCAATCCCATGTGCAAGTTTCCGTGCTTCTTCAACCCAAATTTCATAGGCCTGGTCATTCCGATTGCGTACATCCATTTTACAAAGAAATCCATGAATCAACCTTAGCTCACGACTTATTCGGCTCATGCTACCCTGAAGTTCTGCAAGCTGTGCTACAAAGTTTCTGAATCGAGAGCTAGCTTGGTTGATTGCGTCATGACCAAGAGCAATGCCGATTTTCTTCACGGCCAACAGAATCACAGCCTCAGCCATTACTCTATGACGTTTGAGTGTTTGACGTCGTTAGGACAGAATTAATTTTTGGAAATAGGATTTGATCTGCAACAGAAGCTTTGTGTTAGTAGTGAATTTAAATTAGTGTAACAATTCAGAAACACACAAAGTATTCCAATTCGTTATGTTTTAAGTCGACATATAGCAAGAGAGTTCAATTAAGTTGTGTGTGCTACATATGTGATCCTCTCATCAGTGTTTGTTACAAATGGGACAATAGTGGCTTTTTCTCCTTATGTGGTTGATTACCTCTAAAAGAGTCACATCAGAGCCGGAGTTACATTAGTGCAATAGATATTGTTGGTCAAATTACTGTATAGACAATTCTCCAAGAATTTATATACGTAGTAATAAGGTGTCTTGCATGAATCTATCAAAGCTTTATACAAGCAAAAATAATGGTTTGGCAGGAACACATAGTATCAGCAAAGTGTTTTGCTATGGTACTCTGTTGATCTCAATGATAATTATCCCATATTACCTCCTATGAGGTAACTTGAGAAATATCTAAGTATTGAAGAATATAGAAGGCACCTCTGTTTTCTTCAGAGTTCAGAGTATGTTGCATATAACAACTATATATGAATATAGAAGGAAAGTTAGGAGCTAGGAGGAACTCGAAGACAGGAAAAGTTGATTAGATCTGGATGATGGATGAGTTCTGTTTTTTTTTTCTTGAATACGCAAAAGGCTTGCGTATCTTTGTATTAAGTAGAAGAAGTTTGAAGTACACAACGCGCCCAAGGCGCACTAGGAGGGACACATAGAGATTAGTTAGAGCTCGGGCCCGTGGATGAGTTCTGTGAAGAGGGGAAATGAGCTTCTCTCCTCTTCTGAACTGATCCGGAGTAAATTTATCCAGTAGACTCGACCAGATCTACAAAGAAGATTTTGCGTAACCATAGATCATAGATATATAGTGATTCAAGAAACAAACCAATATATTATGCTACTTTATGGGATCTTACTGCTTTTCACGGAACAAAAATGAAAGGAATGAAAAATCCAGCAGAAGATTTGATTGATACTGGAGAAATATGAAGTTTCATACTCCTACCTTGTGCTGGGAAAGTTTAATACTCCAGCACCGGAAGTAATTAAAAGTGATCTCGTCGCGGTTCCGATCTGCAAAAGTTCCCAGAACAATACCAACAATCAGACAAAATAACTGGACTTGTCCAAACCCCGTTACAGAGCATCCCCTCTTGTAGAAGTATATGCCACTGTTTGGAGCTCTTAAGCCTCGAGTCAAATAACACACCAGTTCTTATCTTCTAGAGTTCCGTACGCAGGCTTCTAACTCCCATGTTTCAAGGCAACATAGTAGTTAATTATTTGTTCGTTGTCTATGGTAAGATAATTACAATTATAATCTTCACCTAACACCCGACTTGACTGGCGATAGACTAACCCCACTCCATTGCAATAAGTGCAACTTCAATGTTAATTTATGAGTTAACGCTAATCGTATTATTTCCTATTTTAAGGAAAGAGAGAAAAATCATCTCTCGATGAAGAGCTAGTCTCATGCACACACTCTAAGATCGTGTAAGGTTACCATATAAAGCTATTTAGGGCAGTCTCAATATTAGAAATCACAAGTAATATGTCTATTAATTTATCTAGACACTACCTATATAGATTTTACTTATGCTTGATCATATATGCTTGCACCTATTAAATAGTCTGTAGATAGTTATTATTCAGTTAAATAGATGACTATTTAGGCTATCGTTGCACCCTTTGCTCCTCGCCGTCGCCGCTTAGGACCCGTCTTTTTCTGTGTCTTTGGTGTGTCTACTGGTGGCGAGAAGTAGAGAGGACTCATCTCTCGTTTACAACAGTTCTTTAGATCTAGTTCGCTCGTGTTTACTCCAAATAAATGTATCAAGAAATCAGATGATTCTTGGTCGGAGTCTTGTTACCAGTGATGATTTCGGTGATTGTCACGACGAGGCGTCAATTTAATCAGCAGACGACTAATTTGTGGCCATCACAAGGGAGAGAGATGCTCTTGGGCACTTCCAATGAGGACAATTACTTCGGATCAGGAGTGGAAATCAAGGGCCAGAGGTGATGAATCTGCAACATATATTGTACTCGGCGTTGTAATTATCAATGTTCTTTCATCGATTCAGAAACGTTTTGGACTGATTTCGGAACGTTGGATCTTGCAGCATGTTCAATGTTTTGATGTTAATTGATGAATTCAGCATAGAACCACACTTCGGCTTCGGTATTCCCTTTGTTCATTTATAAAGTATCGGCTGCATCAAGAAAAGTCACTAGATATAAGACAATTAAACAACCATGTTCGCTTTGCTGAAAAGTCATGGCTGAAAGTACTATTCGCTGATTTGTTGTGAGAGAAAAACATTGTTCGTTCGCTGAAATAGTACGGTTCATAAGACAAGCGAACAGGGCTTGTAATATTTTTTATTTCAATTTTTTCATATGTAGTTTGGTTGTGTTGTGCTAAGTTTTAATATAATTATTTCTCCTTTTTTAAAAAAGTTATCCAGCCTCCTCCGTTATATACAGGAGGTCCTTTTCTCAGCTGTAACTCAATGAGATGAAAGTGAAATACAGAAAGTGACTCCCTCTTCCTCCCAACTCTAGGTGTCCCTCTTGTGCTTCTGTGCAATTCAACGAACGCAGTTTCTAACAATGCGATCATGCATCGCTCGTGACATCAAGTGATCAACGGCGTTATCCCCGGCAAAACAACCAACTGGCACTGGGAACAATCACTTGTCTGTAGACCTGGGGCCCTGATCGAAAGTCGAAACTGCTAGTTCCGGCCTTCCGGGCGGGCTGCTGGAGCCGCAGCCGTCTTTTTCTCTGGGTATGTTTAGTTGGTGAAAAGTTAGTGTAGTATCTTTCATTTTTATTTTATAAATATTATCTAACTATGAAGTAACTAGACTTAAAAGATTCGTCTCGCAAAAACCAGACAAACTTAGCAATTAGTTTTTTTTATCTATATTTAATACTCCATGCATGCGTCCAAATATTTGATGTGATAAGTGAAAGATGAAATATTTTAGGTTTACATAGGAAGTGAATACATCCTTTGTTTTTTTTAACCCTTTTTTCGAAACATTCTCTCAAGTGATCAACGGCATTATCCCCGGCAAAACAACCAACTGGCACTGGGAACAATCACTCGTTGTAGACCTGGGGCCCTGATCGAAAGTTGAAACTGCTAGTTCCGGCCTTCCGGGCGGGCTGCTGGAGCCGCGGCCGTCTTTTTTTAAGCTCTTTTTTTCAAAGATTCTCCCAAATATAATTAGAGTGGAAAGATTTTAGAAAATAGATCCAGGGTCTGATGCCATTCCACGCTGGCGCCAAGATAACACAGCTTGGCGTCATTGGCGTTGACGTCAAGCCCCCATGCCACTTGGCCGATGACGCCGAGCTGGTAGTGACGTGGCAGCCACCTTGGCGCCGTCACCATTAGCGCCAAGCCTGGTGCCATGGATCTTAGTGTCGAGCTGTTGGAATTTCTTAAGTCTGGAATTTTACTATGAGATGGACATATGAAAATTTGTTAAGTTTATAAATTTACCATGAGATGGGACATGTTGAAATTTGTTAAGTTTAGAATTTTACCATGACATTGACAAATTTGATGCTATCCCATGGTAATTGATATTCTAGCATATCCAAGCCGTAGTAAAAATCCTAACTACCTAATTTTACCATGAGATGGACATACAAAGCTCTAAATTAACATGACTTAAACCCTAATTTTACTATAAGATGGACATACAAAATTTTGGCAAAATCTTGATATTTACCATTTGATGGGCAACCTAGAAATTGGCTAAGTCTTGAATTTTACTATCACTTGACTATGCTAGAATTTGGCTAAGTCTAGATTTTTCTATGATTTGGACATTGATAAATTTAAAATTTTATCATGCCTTGGATATTGAAAAAGGGCTTTATGTTTTGGACTTGGATATTTAAAATTTTACCATGACTTGGATATTTAAAATTCCAGACTTAACAAATTTCAACATGTCCATCTCATGGTAAATTTATAGACTTAACTAAAATTTTCATACGTCCATCAAGTGATAGTAAAATTCAAGACTTAGCCAATTTCTAGGTTGCCCATCACATGGTAAATATGGAAATTCCTCCGAAAACCCTAAAATTCAAAACCCCAGTTTTACCCCTTTTGAAATAATTCAAAATATAAGCAAAATTTAGGAAAAAGTTTAAAACCAAGTTTGTAGAACTTTTAAAGGGCTACAACTTTGGTGTTTTGAGTTTTCAAAGTTTTAGTGTAAAATGTGGAGCAATTTTAAAAATAAGAAAATTTCAAATTTGACCCCTTTTTTATCCCCAAACTCAAATTTGAAAATGGTTTGAATAGAAAAGTTGTAGGTATTGGCTAGATGTACAACTTTGGTGTTTGGAGTTTTTGAAGTTTCAATACAAAATCCAAAGTAATTTCTAAATTACCAAATTTCTGAAAAGTGTTCCCTTTTGATTTTAAACTCAAATTTCAAAATCCAGTTCGAATTTGAAAAAGTGTTCAATAAAACTTGTAGAGCTTGAAATTCTGAAGATTTCATATCTTGGGAATTTTTCAAGTTGTTACATGAATTTGGGAGTAATTTGATAAAACAGTTTGAAATTTGCAAAATTGGGGGGGAAGAGCTATAGTGCACGGAGAATCAGAGACCGGCAGCGCGCGGCATGGGTGCCGGTGAGCCGCCGACGTCGATCTGGCCATTTCCACGACCTTCTAGCGAGCCACCACGATCGTCTGGACCGCCTCACGCTCTCCAGTCTCCTCTCTATCTTCTCAGCCCTATATAACGCCCACCACGGCTGTTGTCGCCGTTTTGCTTCGCCATTACCGCCGCCACCGTCATCACCTTGCCGGCAAAATTCGTCCTCTCTACTCCACCTCAGCCCTCTCCATCTTGCCATTAGCTCCGCCATCATCTCGCGAGCCGTTTGCGCCTCCCAGCGCAGACGCTATCGCTCGGGATCACCGGGGAGCCGTCGTCTTCAACCTCGGGTCAGTGTCGTCCGGGGTGAGCTCCGCCACCGTGGTCAGCTCAGTACAGTCCGAGTTAGCATTTTCGATCTCATGTTTCCACATCCTATTTACCTGTGCTTGCTCATGCGCTTGCCATCTTGTCCAGCGCATGGGGAGACACGCCGGAATGTCAAAGTTTTCATCGGAGCGGCAGTCGCCATACCTAAGCCGTCGTGCCGCCTCTCATGGTCGGCCGTATCCGTCGCTTCTCCGCGTCCACCAACTGCACATCTAAGCTCGTGGTGAGCCACTGGTGCTTCCCACACCTTCAATTTGGTCGATTATGGCCTGCATCGTCGGGGCGCTGGGCACCGCGGCCACCATGCCGCCATGGTCGGGTGCGGCTTTGTCTATGGCATCAACGGGAAGGTAGTGTCCTTGTGGGAGTGCGGTAGGTGGTGTAGATCGTGATGAGCATGGTAGTTTAGTCTAGGCCTCATCGTCATGGCCGTGGCCATCGGGCGACCGCCGTGCGGGCATGGCCGGGCGCGGGAGAAGAACGAGAGAGAGGGGAAGGAGGATGACAAGCGGGACCGTCGCGTCAGTGAGTGAAAGCGAGCGGACCGCGCGCGTGGCTGGGCCGCGTGGGTGCGGGCGCGGGCGCATGGGCAGGCCGCGTAGCCGGGCCGAGCCAGAGAGAGAAAGCAAGGAAACGGCCCGATCGGGAATTTTGTTTTTCTTTTTCAAAAATGTGAATAGTATTAGTATTTGTTTATTTCATTAGATTTTCTGTGGAGCTCCAAAAATAGTGAAAATTTTTGTGTAAGCTTTTCAAGGTATAAACTAATTAGGAAAAATATTAAATGCTAAATTTGATTACTTTTTGCAAGTTATTTAATTAGTTCAATTAAATATTAAATGCAACTTCCATGAATTTTAGTAATTAAAATATTAATCCAAAAATCATGAAATTTATTTTGACACTGTTTTAGGCCATGATTAATCCATAGAAAAAGTTTAAGCTCATTTAGATGAAGTTTGATCTAATATTAATTATGCTCTAATTAATTAAATGTTTAAATAAATGTTATTTGATAATTTTAAGTGTTGTGTGCCTTTTTGATTGAGTGATGACCTTGGGTCATTAATTCTTGGTGATCTTTGGCGCCTTAATTACTTGTTTGAGCTCGTTAGTAACATGTTCAGTAAAAAACGTTAGTGTCGCTTAAGTTACCGCTATTAGTTGGTAGGTTTTACTGTTTTACGACTGTGCCGCGAAGAAAAGTTGTACTCAAGTCGTAAACCGTGACATTTCATCATCAAGCATCATGTTTATCACCGCATCATGTTGAATCATGTTATATGCTCGTGTAGTTTCCGCTTTCGAAGAAGTCGACGTTGGCGAGCAAGTCTCCAGAGAAGAGTTGTCGTTGGTGGGTTCCGGACCGAAAGTCGGAGTCTTTGAGCCCGAGTTAGCCGTCGCGTCAGAGCAAGGCAAGCCCCGGTGCATTTAAACCCTACCTTAAGTTTTACAAATATTTATTATTTATACTATGGTTTACTGCATTAAGTACTTAGGAGTTGAGTGGTAACCCAATTGCTGCATTGTCATCCTTGATTATTGCGATATCGCTATGCTTATGAGTTAAGCTTTTTAAATGAATGTTTGCATGGCCATGATGGCATACTTAATGAATATTGAAATATGAAAATGAACTTGTAAGATCGGGCGGGTGGTTTCGCCACTGCTAACTTGCATTGGGAAATGAGTCTCAATGTAGTGTTTTCGCCTTATCAGTTAAGGACCGTACGTTGTTGGCCCTCGCGTCATGGAGTTTTTATTAGTACTAGCCATGTACCTATGTCGGGTAAGCCTTACTTCGACTATTCCATTACGAGAACGTCTAACCTCGCACTGGAAGTGGAGAGATGGCGAGAGTAGCGTGTACCCTCGGGGCTAGAATTGGGCCAGGTTCGAGGAGTACTGTGCTTTCAAGTGGCGATGGACACGTTCTGGTTTTGGGTTACGTGGGTAAGAGTTGATATATGCAAGATTCGGTTCTACATATGTCGTGTGGTTAGGAATCCCTAGCTGGGTAAATGAAGCGGTTCGAATCGTCGTTGCTCCATGAGAAAGGAGTCTTGGCCTTGCACCAATATCGTAGTTAAGAACTGGAATTGAAAGAGAATGAGAAGGATCTTGATGAGAATTACTTTGATCTAGATTAGGATAACTTAGAATTGGTTAATGAACCATCAATGATAAAAGTAAAATGTTGAAGGTAAGGACTTACTTTAGTAAGCTTTTCTGCAAAAAAAATTTGATTCTGGAATACCCGTACCCTGATTCCCTAAAGCTAGCATGCCATTAGAGTCTTTTTCTTAGTCGGGTAAGTCTTGTTGAGTACTTTCGTACTCAGGGTTTGTTAAACCCCTTGTTGCAGGTGCGGTTCATGAACAAGTCTGCTTTGAGCCTTGTTGCATGACCGTTGTGGCTGAAGAAAGTGACGACGAGTAGACTTTGTAGCCTCTAGGCAAGGCATCTCGTTTGTGTGATTGTAATAAAGTTACTACTGATACTTTCCTACTACCGGTTTGTAATAATGCTACATAAGGTTTGAAGTTTGGAAACTGGGGTTTGTAAACTTAAGTTATTGTAAGACTTCCGCTACTTTACTCTTATGGTATTTTGAATAAACTGTTGTAATATTGCAATACTCATGTGATTGGATCCCGTTCGGAGGAAAGCGCCTTTTAAGTTATGAGGAACATAAGTACGGCTGTCAAAGGTCATTATGACGATGACAGGTATATGTGGGCCATCATAATTAGGAGGTTCTGTGACATGGGTCTCTTTGCCTTCTTCTCCCCGGCAGACGCGCCGGAGAGGAGGAAGGAGAGGGGCCTAGGCGCAGCAGTGGCAGCCGCGACGGCGAGGTTGTGAGAGGCGGCGGCTTGCGAGACCTGCTAGAGGCGGCTCTAAGAAAACAATAATATTATTGTTTTTTTTCCTAAAAAAATACTTAAAATAACTCTATGAAATGATTTATTTAGAGACAAGGAAGTAGGAATAACTTTTTGTACTGATAGGTAGGGTGCCCGTGCGTTGCTACGGGATAGCTAACAATTTGTACTAAAACACGCGGATCGCACGATAAGATAACAATACTATAAACATTAAATACTAACATTAAAGTGACATTTCATCTAAAAAGCAAAGTTTGTGATCGTACGATAAGATAACAAATGTTGTATAAACATTAAATACCAACTTTAAAGTGACATTTAATCCAAAAAACAAAATTTGTGAAGTTAGCACAGTTACGGAGAGTGCGGCCTCGCAAGCTCACAAACTCTAATGTTTTGACATATAAGAAGAATACACAAGAGGGACACCTGTGTTTTGCATTTAGGACAAACAAAAGAGTGATTCCTTAACAGCTCCACCTAGAATTAGTGTATCCAACAAAAATAATATTATCTATGCATATTTATGTTCAGGTCTGAGGATACATATTTCAGGTTACATGTTTCATCATCAGAAACAGAAACATACAAGCATATGGATGCATCTCTCAGGTTTCAATCATGTTTCAGGATTCAGCTAAGTAGCCTATTTTTTTTTCCTGAAAAACAGTAGGTTTAATGGATGACTAGTGATTTGCGCGCGCCCATGCGCGCGAGTGAGTCACTGGCCGTGCTTGTATGGAACAACACTGATAGTAGACGCGATATGCATTTGCTTGCACCGTTTAGCTAACAGGTAGTCCAAAAATGTATTCTAAAATAGTTGCGATCAGGTGCGAGATGTCGAAACAACACATATATATTACACGAGACATAAAGAGTGTTTGTATAGTACTTAGGGCAGGCCTACACTGATAAGTTAGATATCTAAGCAGTACATATATTTTACATAGAACAGTCTTAGGACAGAAGACAAAGGAGGCATACACTGCGAGATGACTGTAACACCCTAAATTTTTTTAAATATTTTTAAATAGGGAATTTGATTTAGTTAAGCATTTATGTGTGCATGAAAACTTAGCAAAATAATATTTTTGGTTTAAATAAAATCAAATATAGGGTTAAAATATGTGTTTGTGCATACATGCCGTTGCATATTTTATTTGGGTGATTGGTTTTTATTTAAAAAAAAAGAAAATTATTTCAAGAATCATTTGAAAATGCATTTGGGATATTAGAAAAAGAAAAGGAAATAGGAATTTAACTCTTCTCGGTTTTTGGCCCGAAGTCTTCCCTCCTCTCTTCTTGGCCCAGCCCGTGTTTGTTTTTCGCCGAAGCCAGCAACCGGCCGCGTAACGGGCCGGCCCAGCTAGCAGCTGCCGCACCAGGCCGTTGCGCCTCCTTCCCTTTCACTGACTGACATGTCGGGCCCACGCCACAGCACCTTCTTCAACCCCGTGCTCGGGTTGGATTCGAACCGGGAGTCCGACGCGACTACGCTTTCCTTCCCTTGCCTTGGCCCGTACGCCTAAGCCGGCCATAAATAGCAGCCGCAGCCGCACCGTTCCTCCCCACGCCACCTCAAACGCGAATCACGCCTTCGGATAGAGCTCTAGCTGCCGCAAAGCCCTAGCCGCCACTGTCAAGCTCAGAGTCGTCAAGTTCAATCTCTTGGTCATCCTCGTAAGCTGCAGTCAAGTTCGCGACGCCCCTACGAACTCGCCAAGCTTAATTTCTTCTTCTTTTTCAGTTTAAATCGCTGATTTCCTCTTGCTATCGTCTACAGAGAAGCTCCGTCCGCCATTGATAGTCGCGGGACGTCTTCGGTCGATTTCCGTCGCTCTAACCGGTCTAGGTGAGTCCGCGAGCCTCCGTTCTTGCTTCCGGTGTATTTGAATCGAAGAATAGTGCACTAAACCGCTTGATTGAACAACGCCGGTGAGCCGCCGGTCAACCCGCCGTCGCCGGTCACTGTAGCCGGCCGGAATCCTCTCCCTCTCTCCCTCCAATCCATCCCGTCCGTCCGTTTCAGATCTAACGGCCTAGATCTTAAGATACCCCTTCGGGTGGAGATTTTGCTTAAGAGCCCCTGTCTTTCTTCGTTTTTAAACCCGCAGTCCATGGCGTATTGGCTGAATACGTCTTGTTATTTTGAAAACGTAAACTTCGTCGGTTTAAATGAAAATACGCTTTCAGGTATTTACAGAATTGCCACTAGATCTATTTAGGTCATAAAATCTCCGTTTTAACTCCGATTTGATCCGTTCAAGTTGTGTTAGGTTCATAATTTCATACTCTACCTATTAGTACTGCTGTATAGTAGATTTTACACTTTTAAAATTCGAGGTTAGATTTAATCTAATACTTTAATAAAGTAAATCTTGTTTAAATCATAACTTTTCCGTTTTATCTCCGATTTACGTGAACTTCGCGTCTGTGTGATCCTAGAGCGATGTAGATTTGTTTTAAAAACTTTTCATCTTGTTTTACTACTGTTGGTGTACTGTTCTAATTGTAGCCTTGTTTGCTTTGCATGATTGCCCTTGGATGATTGTTGTTGATGTGCTAATCGAGAATAGACGGTGATCAGTTCGTTGGTGATCAAGAGAACTATTACGAGTCGGATCAACAGGATCAGCTAGATCAAGGCAAGTATAGCATGGGATTATCCTTGTTACCTACTCACTTTAATTCACTTAATTCATGCTGCATGTGTCTCCTTGTTAAGGATGCCTTAGTATTGATCTTGTTCCTTGAATCCTATGGTTATAGCAATGGGTAGTTGCTAGTGCTCACATAAACAATGATCTTGTGATTTGACTAATGGTATATGCAATAACTCTAAAAGATGATTTTTAGCAACAGGGATTAAAAGGGCTAGAGTTTTCTCTAGATTCCTCTCCGTAAGGACTTATCTGTAAGCGAACATCCGGGACTTACAGTACAGCTGTGAGGGCTACATGGCTCTGGCTTTAGTCATATAAGAGGACCTTTTCTAGCTTGTTAGTGGTTACCTTTATGGCGCAAAAGAGGTTGTGTTCCGGGTTGGGTGTAGTGCGGCTCCTGTCCCTATGAGTATAGGCTGCGTGTCATTGTGCCATATGGAAGGGGGGCTCTACATTTGTAGGCCATAAGTTTTTTCCTTTTGCCGGTCTAAGATGAGTAGAGAAGTGATTGACCGGGTTTAGGATACATAGCCGACTATCAAGAGGGGCAATCACGGTTAGCTCGGGAATCAAGTGCAACTAGATCAATGTCTTGAGCATATGCATTAGGATCTAGTTGAGAGCTAACATAATGCCTTGGAAAATGTTTGTGAAATGCTAACACACATGCACATTGTGGTGTACACTTGGTGGTGTTAGCACATTTGCGAAGGCGGTGGTGTTTGGTGCTAACACACATGCATATGCATTCAGGCGTTTTTGAGGAAATGAAATGCCTATTTTCTATTGCGCCGGAGTCTAGAAAAGGTGGCAAAAGTCCAAATTGTTTTTCACTGAAAAACGGCGATCGGACGCTGCACCGAACGCGGTCACGGTTTGACCGGACGCGTCCGGTCAGTTCAACGTGGCGCGGGCACTAGGGTTTGTGACCGGACGCTGGTCTGGCCTGACCAACGCGTCCGGTCAGTTCTCCTGAGCGCAGAAGTAGAGCGTGCGACCGGCGTGTCCGGTCCCTCATGGAACCGGAGCGTCCGGTCAGGCGTCCAGAGGAACAGAGTGCAGCGAAGTGCTGATCGAACGCGCGGCGCGTCCGGTCACGTGTGATCGGACGCGTCCGGTCTCGCCGGGAGCTTACTGGAACGCGACCGGACGCTGGCACTGTCGCGTCCGGTCAAACGGTTAAGCGCGTCCGGTCACGGCAACGGCTAGTTCTGACGCGCACTGTTTCTTGCTGTCGTGTAGTGACCGGACGCATCCGGTCACCCTGACCGGAGCGTCCGGTCAGCACGATTTTCGTTGTGTCATCCGTAACGGCTAGCTGCGTACCCCTTCGTTATAAATAGAGGATGTCCGGGATTTGAGGGCAACTCTTGCACATTTTAAGACCTAGAGACATCCTTTGAGCTAGAGAACAACCCCTCCACTCATCTCTTTGCATAGTTGCACATCTTGAGTGAGATTGAGTGAGATTCAAGTGCATTGCTTGAGAGTTGCATTCTAGAGGCACTTGATCTTTGAGTTGCTGCGGATTTCTTGTTACTCTTCCGTGTTTCCCGACACGGTAGACGGCTTGGAGCAGCGGAGGTGATTGAGCTCACGATTGGAGATTGTTAGAGCCCTCACTAAGTGTTGTAAGGGGTTCTTGATCCTTCCCCGCGGGAGTTTGCAAATTGGATACTCTAGTAGAGCTCGTGGCTTGGAGGATCCCCATCTTGTGTGCGGTTGTGCGGCGCCCGCCGAGGGCTCGACTCTTGATAGTCGATTAGCTCGCGAACCGACAAGTGGGTGTATCGCCACAACGAGGAGTAGCTTGCCGGGAAGCAAGTGAACCTCGGTAAAAAATCTTGTGTCATCTCTTTGCCGAGGATTTCTCTTGTGGTCGATTATTGTGATTGATTCTTCAAGTGCATTACTTCTCTACATCGTTGGTATAAGAATCAAGTCACTTGCTCTTTACTTTCTTGTACTAGTCCTTGTGTAGTTTGCTCAGTGTAGCCTTTATCACATAGGAATAAGTAGCTTAGTGACTTAGTCTTGTTGGTGTGTATTAGAGATCATAGCCTTGCTTCACTAGTATTGTATAGGTGGCTTGCATAGTGTAGTTGAGATAGTGCTAGAATTAGCTTAGCCATCTTTTATACTAACGTGGTTGTTTAGTGAAGCTTGTAGATTTTTAAATAGGCTATCCACCCCCCTCTAGCCATTTGGACCTTACACCTAACTTGTTAGACGAACCTTGGAAAGACTTCATAGTGAAACTTGATTGTCCAATGGAGAGTCATGACCTCGGGCTTTTGGGGATCATGACTCACAGTGAAAGTGTACAACCTCTGCAGAGTGTAAAACTGGTATATCAGCCGTGCTCATGGACACGAGCGGCCTTGGACCCTTACGGAATAGAGATCACTATTAATTTACTTGTTCTTGCTATTCATTATTCTCTTTACATGATCATGTGTTTATTATGGAAATATTACCTATTTGATGCTACTCAATTGCTTAAAATATGATCAACTAAAAGCTACATGCGTTGAACCAGTGTCTATCCTACTTGAGCTACACGAACCCCATGTTACACTTGTTGAGTACTTTTGTGCTCACCCTTGCATTCCCCCACCACAGGATGGAATCCCGAAAGTGCAAATAGTGATTACTACTACTACTTTCCTAAAGATTACTAGACTTGTGGTCAACCAGTTGACGTGCCTGTGCTATGGAGCTAGCTACCACAATATTTATACTATGTTTCCGCTTAATTACGTAAAGACTATGTGATACTATTCGTTATGTAATAAACATTTGTGATGATACTATTTATATTTGTCATCTTGTGTGTGATTGATCTCTGGGCGCACATAAGATTATGCATTCCATTTGTTCCTTAAAAATAGGTGTGACAGATTGGTATCAGAGCTATGTTGACTGTAGGACGCAAGCCTAGTTAGCAATGGTCGTTTTAGTTCTCTTTTCTTCACTTGTTTCAAGCTTCTCACTTTACTCTTGATAATTGCTAAATTATTATGCTTCTTCCGCCTCATTCTATTGTGAAAATATTGCCTCTAATTTCAACTTACCCTTGGTCTAAAATCTGTAGATGCCTCGTGCCCGCAAGACTGCCCGTATCACCACTGGAGGCTACTATCCACCCCGTTCCCTGGAGGAACCAGAAGTGCTTCAGGAGGAACCCGAAGAGCTTCAGGAGGAACCCGAAGAGCTTCAGGAGGAACTAGAAGACACTACACCAACCCCGCCATCAACACCAGATCCGGCACCAGAACCAGTTTTGCCTCAAGAGGAAATTGAACCTAAAGAGGAGGTTATCTATTTGAGTGACGATGAAGATGTTGAGCTTGCTCATAATGGAGGAAAGCCCCCTTCGCCTCCACAAGGTGGTTCCGCTGAAATTGGTGTGCCGTCCCTTCCTATGGGCTGGATTACGAGGATCCATCACAAGTCAAGCCATGACACTCCGTCACACCACCGACTGGGTGACATGCTTAATGCCTACTTCACAGATTGGGATCCTGCAATTGAGTATGTCTGCTGGGAGCATAAGCACCCTTTGGAAGCTACCTATTGGAAGTGCAGTGTGCGTATCATGAGATGGGCACCTTTTTGCTAGACCGGTGTTTTTCCCATAGTGGTCGTCGTGCCACTATAGAAGATGGCATAGAAGATGCAGCCTTTGAAGCATGCTTGGGACTTCGTCACCTTCGCTATGAGGTTATGCAAGATGATCAATGTCGCTATTTTCCCCGTGGAGACCCCGAGTATGGATGGGTAATGATGAACCCTGGGAATTTGGATTTAGTTCCTCAGGTCATGGTGGATTTTGGTCATGACATGATGGTGACAAATCGTCGATTGGTAGCCCTAGTTAAAGCTTTGGGAAAAGACGTCAAGAGGTACCAAGAAGTGATAGATGGCTTAAGGATTGACCAATGCATGGAAGCGATCTATGATTATTATGAACACCAAGCCCGTCCTTAGGAGTTGGAATACCATTTATGTAATAATACGATAGTACGAGTAGTGTCAAGTTAAGTTGAGTTTGTGGTGTCGTGTGAACTTTGTGTGGTTAGTTGAGTTATTATTGTGCTTATGTGTGAGTTGGTTTTTCTATGTAATGAGTGCTGGAGATTTGTGGGCTTGTCTACAAAAGTTCCTAATTATATAATACTAAGTTTTAGTGTGATAAATAAATAATTTAGTTGGGTTAATTTTTCTCTCTGTTCTGTCCTTTCTGGAGCGGTCTGTCTTTCCTTTTATGCTTAAAATTAACTGTTCAGCGAAAAATTCTGAAATTTTTATGAGAGAATCTAGACCCACGTACCTTTCCAATGCCTCTGGAATCACCTTTTTATCTATTCGGGATCATGAGTTATAATCGTTACAAGATAAAGTTACTGTGCAGTCTGGAAGTCAGAAATAGTTTATGTTGTGTCCTATTTTTGGGTAACTTCGTGACAGAATCTGGGAGTATGAGTTAAATAAAAGTTGTAGATAATTTCATAAGCTTTCCAACCATATAAAGTACACCTCTACTGGATATCTGTAACTCGAGATAGGTTTGATTTACCAAACAGCTGAAATTGGGATGTGTCCAGAAAATTATCAGATTCTAATCCCTATCTCTAGAATTGTCTATTATGTGTTAATCTCTAAGATTTGATACTATATTGGATAATAGATGTCTGGAAGAGGACGAGGTCGAGGCCGTGGTCGTGGAGTTGGTCCACCACCTACTATTCATGAGCTTTTGGCCATACAGACACAGCTAATGGAAGCTCTGGTGAACAATCAGCAAAATCAGCCAGTTGGAGGAGCACCTGCGCGAGATAAGCGTGGAGAATTTTTGAAGGGTCATCCCCCGGTGTTTACACATGCCTCAGATCCATTGGAAGCTGATGATTGGCTTCGTGCAGTAGAGAAGCAGCTCAACATTGCTCAGTGTAATGATCAGCAGAAGGTGTTGTTTGCTTCGGGACAACTTCAAGGAGCAGCTCAAGACTGGTGGGATTCATATCAGTATGGCCGTCCTGCCAATGCCCCCGCCATTACTTGGCAGGAGTTTATAGAGAGTTTTAGGTCCTACCATATACCAGAGGGGGTGATAGCACTGAAGGCAGAAGAATTCCGCAATTTGACATAGGGATCTATGCCTGTGGCAGAGTATAGAGACAAGTTTGCTCAGTTGTCACGTTATGCGCCAAATGAGGTGGCTAATGATGCTGATAAACAGCGACTTTTCTTGAAGGGTCTACATGATGGTCTTCAACTGCAGCTAATGTCCAATGCTTACCCAGATTATCAAACACTAGTGAATCGCGCTATTGTGGTGGATAATAAGCGCAAGGAGATGGATGCTAAAAGAAAGAGACTTCAGGGACAGATATCTGGAAACAACACTCGTCAACGTACTGGTTATCAACAAGGTTTTCAGCAGAGGTATCCGCTCAACCAATGGAATCGTGGTCAACTTCCTCCACATAATCAGTTTCCGCAACGTCCTCCTTATCAGTCGCAGAATGGCAATCAACGCTCTCAATAGCAGAATGGGAACCAGAATCAACGACAAAGTACCCCCAACAACACCCCAATGAAGACTAGTGCTCCTAATACTCCAACTAAGTGTTTCCGTTGTGGAAAGGAGGGTCACTTGTCTTATAACTGTCCTGAGAAGGCCAATCAGCAAACTCCTCAGAAGCAGAACAGTAATCAGAAGCCACCATACTACGGGAAGGTGACTCACGTGTCGGAGGAGACTGCAATGTCGGAACCTGAAGTTATGCTCGGTACGTTCGATGTCCACTCCATCCCTGCCACTGTTCTTTTTTATTCTGGAGCTTCGCATTCATTCATATCTCAAATATTTGTTAAGACCAATAGCATCCCTTTATGTGCCATGAAAAACCCTATACTAGTCAATTCGCCTGGGGGTAGTATGCAAGCTTCCTATCGATGCCTCCCTATTAGTTTAAATTTAAGGGGGGTAGAGTTCAAAGTGAGTCCTATAGTGTTGAGAACAGCTGGGATTGATCTTATTCTGGGATTAAACTGGATGAAGCAAAATCAGGCAGTGATTCAGTGTAAGGAAAAGGCAGTAGCCCTGACAACACCGAAGGGAGATCGAATTAGTGTGGAGATTGTAGTGCAGAAGCCGCAGATAGCTACAGTAAATCGACTTGATGATAATGTTAATTAGGAGGATCCAGTTGTGGATGAATTTCGAGATGTGTTCCCCGACGACTTGCCAGGTATGCCACCCGACCGCGACATTGAGTTTATTATTGAATTATTGCCTGGAACTGCACCTATAGCTAAGCGTCCATATAGAATGGGGGTTAATGAATTAGAGGAACTTAAGAAACAAATAAAAGAATTGCAAGAGAAAGGTTTTATTCGTCCTAGCTCATCACCATGGGGAGCTCCTGTGATCTTTGTTGATAAGAAGGATGGTTCTCAACGAATGTGTGTTGATTATCGGTCACTCAACGAGGTAACTATCAAGAATAAGTATCCGCTGCCAAGGATTGATGACTTGTTTGATCAGTTGAGAGGTGCTTGTGTGTTTTCTAAGATTGATCTTCGCTCTGGCTATCATCAGTTGAAGATTCGTGCCACGGATATACCAAAGACAGCATTCACCACCCGATATGGTTTGTATGAGTATACAGTAATGTCCTTTGGTTTGACTAATGCTCCTGCATACTTTATGTACTTGATGAATAAGGTATTTATGGAGTATCTTGATAAGTTTGTAGTAGTGTTCATCGATGATATCCTGGTATACTCTAAGACTAAGGAAGAACATGTGGAACATTTGAGGTTGGTCCTGCAGAAGCTCTATGCTAAGCGTAGCAAATGCGAGTTTTGGTTAAAGGAAGTTGCTTTTCTGGGTCATGTGGTCTCTAATGGTGGAATATCAGTGCATCCCAGCAAGGTAAAAAATGTGTTGAATTGGAAACCACCAACTGATGTGGGAGAAATTCATAGTTTTTTGGGATTGGCTGGATATTATAGAAGATTTATTGAAGGGTTTTCTAAGCTTGCCAAGCCAATGACAGCGCTGTTGGAGAAGAATGCCAAATTTGTGTGGTCTGATAAGTGTCAGGTTAATTTTGAGGAGCTGAAGAAAACATTGACAACAGCTCCGGTGTTAGTTTTGCCAGATTTGAATAAGAGCTTCTCTATTTATTGTGATGCATTCCGTTTGGGTCTTGGTTGTGTGCTTATGCAGGAAGGCAAAGTAGTAGCATATGCATCTCGACAGTTGAGGAAGCATGAGTTAAATTATCCTACTCATGACTTGGAGTTAGCAGCAGTGGTGCATGCTTTGAAAATATGGAGGCATTATTTGATTGGACATAAAAGTGATATTTACACTGATCATAAGAGTTTGAAGTACATTTTCACGCAATCAGATCTGAACTTGAGACAACGTCGCTGGTTAGAGTTGATTAAGGATTATGATTTAGAGGTACACTATCATCCGGGTAAGGCTAATGTGGTTGCAGATGCCCTTAGCAGAAAGAGCTATGCTAACGAGGTGCAAGTAATGCCTATGTCAAATGAGTTATGTGCTGAGTTTGAGCATCTAAACTTGGGTATTGCTATTAATGCAGTGGAATTAGTAGTAGAGCCTATGTTAGAGCAACAAATACGCGAGGGTCAGTTGACAAATGACAAAATAAAGGAGATAGTGAGGAATATACCGAAAGGTAAAGCACCTGGGTTCCGGATGGATGATAAAGGAACTCTATGGTTTGGGAAACGATTATGTGTGCCTGAGGACAAAGCTATAAGAGAAGCAATCCTACAAGAGGCTCATGAGTCCGCTTACTCTATTCATCCCGGAAGTACTAAGATGTATATGGATTTGCGAGAGAGGTATTGGTGGCATGGTTTGAAAAGAGATGTTGCAGAGTATGTTGCACTATGTGACACGTGTCAAAGGGTTAAAGCTGAACATCAAAGACCTGCAGGATTGTTGCAACCGATGCAGATACCTGAGTGGAAGTGGGAAGAAGTTGGTATGGACTTCATAGTAGGGTTACCACGCACTCAGAGGGGTTTTGATTCAATATGGGTTATAGTGGATCGTTTGACTAAAGTTGCTCATTTTATACCGGTTAGAACTACGTATTCCAGTGCAAAGTTGGCTGAACTGTATTTGGAAAGAATAGTAAGTTTGCATGGAGTTTCAAAGAAGATAGTGTCTGATCGAGGTACCTAGTTTACGTCATATTACTGGCAGAAAGTACAAGAGTCATTAGGGACTAAGCTGAATTTTAGTACAGTGTATCATCCTCAGACGGATGGGCAAACAGAAAGGATTAACCAGATATTGGAAGATATGTTGAGAGCTTGTGCTTTGCAGTATGGTACAAGTTGGGACAAGAGTTTGCCGTATGCAGAGTTCTCCTACAATAATAGTTATCAGAAAAGTCTACAGATGGCACCCTTTGAAGCTTTGTATGGTAGCAAGTGTAGAACTCCATTGTTTTGGAATCAGACGGGAGAGAGTCAAGTATTTGGTCCTGATGTGCTTAGGAATGCTGAGAAACAAGTAAGAATGATTCGAAATAATTTGAAAGCAGCTCAGTCCCGACAAAAAAGTTATGCCGATACTCGACGGAGAGAGTTGACTTTTGAAGTGGGAGATTATGTTTACCTGAAGGTGTCGCCTATGAGAGGTGTAAAAAGGTTTAATCGGAAAGGAAAGTTAGCACCGAGGTATGTCGGTCCTTTTAAGATCTTAGAGAGACGTGGCGAAGTGGCATATCAGTTGGAATTGCCTGAGAGTTTAGCGGGTGTACATGATGTGTTCCATGTGTCACAGTTAAAGAAATGTTTGCGTGTGCCAGAAGAACAAATACCATTGGAAGAACTCACTGTTAAGGAAAATCTTACTTATGAGGAGTATCCCGTGAAAATTTTGGAGACAGCGGAAAGAGTTACCAGGAGCCGAGTTATAAAGATGTGTAAAGTTCAGTGGAGTCGGTATTCGGAAGCAGAGGCTACGTGGGAAAGAGGAAGATTTAAGAAAAGCATACCCACAGTTGTTTGAGTAAGCCTCGTCCGAATCTTGGGACGAGATTCATTTTAAGGGGGTAGAATTGTAACACCCTAAAATTTTTTTAAATATTTTTAAATAGGGAATTTGATTTAGTTAAGCATTTATGTGTGCATGAAAACTTAGCAAAATAATATTTTTGGTTTAAATAAAATAAAATATAGGGTTAAAATATGTGTTTGTGCATACATGTCGTTGCATATTTTATTTGGGTGATTGGTTTTTATTTTAAAAAAAGAAAATTATTTCAAGAATCGTTTGAAAATGCATTTGGGATATTAGAAAAAGAAAAGGAAATAGAAATTTAACTCTTCTCGGTTTTTGGCCCGAAGTCTTCCCTCGTCTCTTCTTGGCCCAGCCCGTGTTTGTTTTTCGCCGAAGCCAGCAACCGGCCGCGTAACGGGCCGGCCCAGCTAGCAGCTGCCGCACCAGGCCGTTGCACCTCCTTCCCTTTCACTGACTGACATGTCGGGCCCACGCCACAGCACCTTCTTCAACCCCGTGCTCGGGTTGGATTCGAACCGGGAGTCCGACGCGGCTACGCTCTCCTTCCCTTGCCTTGGCCCGTACGCCTAAGCTGGCCATAAATAGCAGCCGCAGCCGCACCGTTCCTCCCCACGCCACCTCAAACGCGAATCACGCCTTCGGATAGAGCTCTAGCTGCCGCAAAGCCCTAGCCGCCACTGTCAAGCTCGGAGTCGTCAAGTTCGATCTCTTGGTCATCCTCGTAAGCTGCAGTCAAGTTCGTGACGCCCCTACGAACTCGCTAAGCTTAAATTCTTCTTCTTTTTTGGTTTAAATCGCTGATTTCCTCTTGCTATCGTCTACAGAGAAGCTTCGTCCGTCATTGATAGTCGCGGGATGTCTTCGGTCGATTTCCGTCGCTCTAACCGGTCTAGGTGAGTCCGCGAGCCTCCGTTCTTGCTTCCGGTGTATTTGAATCGAAGAATAGTGCACTAAACCGCTTGATTGAACAACGCCGGCGAGCCGCCGGTCAACCCGCCGCTGCCGGTCACTGTAGCCGGTCGGAATCCTCTCCCTCTCTCCCTCCAATCCATCTCGTCCGTCCGTTTCAGATCTAACGGCCTAGATCTTAAGATACCCCTTCGGGTGGAGATTTTGCTTAAGAGCCGCTGTCTTTCTTCGTTTTTAAACCCGCAGTCCATGGCGTATTGGCTGAATACGTCTTGTTATTTTGAAAACGTAAACTTCGTCAGTTTAAATGAAAATACGCTTTTAGGTATTTACAGAATTGCCACTAGATCTATTTAGGTCATAAAATCTCTGTTTTAACTCCGATTTGATCCGTTCAAGTTGCGTTAGGTTCATATTTCATACTCTACCTATTAGTACTGCTGTATAGTAGATTTTACACTTTTAAAATTTGAGGTTAGATTTAATCTAATACTTTAATAAAGTAAATCTTGTTTAAATCATAAATTTTCCGTTTTAGCTCCGATTTACGTGAACTTCGCGTCTGTGTGATCCTAGAGCGATGTAGATTTGTTTTAAAAACTTTTCATCTTGTTTTACTACTGTTGGTGTACTATTCTAATTGTAGCCTTGTTTGCTTTGCATGATTGCCCTTGGATGATTGTTGTTGATGTGCTAATCAAGAATAGACGGTGATGAGTTCGTTGGTGATCAAGAGAACTATTACGAGTCGGATCAACAGGATCAGCTAGATCAAGGCAAGTATAGCATGGGATTATCCTTGTTACCTACTCACTTTAATTCACTTAATTCATGCTGCATGTGTCTCCTTGTTAAGGATGCCTTAGTATTGATCTTGTTCCTTGAATCCTATGGTTATAGCAATGGGTAGTTGCTAGTGCTCACATAAACAATGATCTTATGATTTGACTAATGGTATATGCAATAACTCTAAAAGATGATTTTTAGCAACAGGGATTAAGAGGGCTAGAGTTTTCTCTAGATTCCTCTCCGTAAGGACTTATCTGTAAGCGAACATCCGGGACTTACAGTACAGCTGTGAGGGCTACATGGCTCTAGCTTTAGTCATATAAGAGGACCTTTTCTAGCTTGTTAGTGGTTACCTTTATGGCGCAAAAGAGGTTGTGTTCCGGGTTGGGTGTAGTGCGGCTCCTGTCCCTATGAGTATAGGCTGCGTGTCATTGTGCCATATGAAAGGGGGCTCTACATTTGTAGGCCACAGAAACCTAGCGGCCCTAACTTGTTAGACGAACCTTGGAAAGACTTCATAGTGAAACTTGATTGTCCAATGGGGAGTCATGACCTCGGGCTTTTGGGGATCACGACTCACAGTGAAAGTGTACAACCTCTGTAGAGTGTAAAACTTGTATATCAGCCGTGCTCACGGACACGAGCGGCCTTGACCCTTACAGAATAGAGATCACTATTAATTTACTTGTTCTTGCTATTCATTATTCTCTTTACATGATCATGTGTTTATTATGGAAATATTACCTATTTGATGCTACTCAATTGCTTAAAATATGATCAACTAAAAGCTACATGCAGTTGAACCAGTGTCTATCCTACTTGAGCTACATGAACCCCATGTTACACTTGTTGAGTACTTTTGTGCTCACCCTTGCATTCCCCCACCACAGGATGGAATCCTGAAAGTGCAAATAGTGATTACTACTACTACTTTCCTGAAGATTACTAGACTTGTGGTCAACCAGTTGACGTGCCTGTGCTATGGAGCTAGCTACCACAATATTTATACTATGTTTCTGCTTAATTACGTAAAGACTCTGTGATACTATTCGTTATGTAATAAACATTTGTGATAATACTATTTATATTTGTCATCTTGTGTGTGATTGATCTCTGGGCGCACATAAGATTATGCATTCCATTTGTTCCTTAAAAATGGGTGTGACAATGACACAACATAGCATACTGCATACAACAAAAGTCATTATAGCAGATGATGAGATGTACTCCCTCCATTCTAAATTATAAGGCATTCTAAGAATCTTGGAGAGTCAAAGCATCTTAAGTTTGACCAAAATTATAGAAAAAATTACAAAAATTTATAACATCAAATAGATATACTATGAAAATATAATTAATGAAGAATCTAATGATACTTAATTGGTGTCATAAATATTATTATCTTATCATATAAATTTGGTCAAACTTGATACTCTCCAAGATTCTTGGAATGTCTTATAATTTGGGATGGAGGGAGTAGCCCCTAAGGAAATTGGCATCTGCTTGAGAGGCTGCCCTGATCTCCAATGCCATAGGAGCACAATACTTAGCACATGTTATAGGAGCACAGGGTTAGCTATAATATTTAAGGGAAGTAGCTACTGCACTTGAGTTTCTCCTGATCTTGGTTATGAAATGTCACTATATCCTTGGATTCTAGCTGAATATCACCTCTATGCTGCTGTTCATAAGCTTCTTCAAGGATCTCCCTATCCACCTCGAATTCTTCCGCTGGTATACACAAGTGAGAAAACGTGTTCATTGAAGTAAACTGGCAACGAGAATGGTAAATGATGTGTAAGATGATTGTTTGCTCTGTCTATAAAAAAGATGACCATCTGTTCATTACGCGTGCTACCACCCAAGCATAGTTTTTTTTATGTCTGTATGTAGGTCTACTAAATCAGAGTGACTGCAAAGGTGAACCTTAATGAAACTATTTTGTAATATCCCATGGAAATGTGCAAGTAGCTGTGGCTGCAACCTATTTTCTGTTGACTGCAATTTTCCTGACCTTCAAACTCTAATATGTAAATAGTATATCAACAATAACATATTAGTAATATAGAGGTTACATCTTATTTTGTACTATCTTCTAATTTGCATAGAGAGTATAGGTAAGTTATTTTTAGGATGTCATACATGGTGCATCTGCTTAAAATGGTCCAGACCCTGAAACAAGAGTGATTAAAATAACCTAGCTAGAAGCAGTGTTTCCACTGTATTCTTGGCTTGATATGCTCCTACTAACATTAGTAATTGGATGCCTGATTTTAGGATTTTCCAAAAGCAGTTAAATGACAATTAAATTACTTGGGTAAGTCTTTGCCAGGATCCAAACAATAACAATATTTAGTTTAGCTTCAACCTCAATAATACACCTGGCAAACAGACCTTTACAAAAAATAGAAAGCAAATCAATCTGTGGAGCACATTCATAGGACGGCACTAAAATGCTAGCGAAACTTATAGAAAGACAGGTTACCGGTGCTTAATTGCTCTCAAACTTCAACCTCGCAGAATATAAAAGGACATACTCAAAGGATCAGATGATTCAGTGTCAAAAACTACAGAGTTGAACATATATTCAGAAATATATTTATAGACTGGCTATCCATTTGCTTCCTATGTGATAATAACCATATGACCATACTGTAATTAACAACAAAAAAGAGATGGCAGGAAACATTGTTCGTGCTTTCAGTTCTAGACCTTCTTAAACACCAGGCAACATTTAATCCAATTACCCAATATTGTTTAATAAAATTTTCATTTTACTGGCATACATTTAACCAACATGCTTATATGCAACATATCGGTTGGTTGTGACAAGAAAAAAAATATGAACACTGTAAGGTAGTTGTCAGTTCAGAGCATATAGAGAAGAAAGGTTGGGACTTAAATAGTTTCTAATAAAATCAAATTTTAGAGAATATGTAAAGTAATCAGGCGTTGGACCTGAACACTTTCATATGAAAAATCAAGCAGCCTAACATTCATTTATGATAAGTATTTTAAAATATGACTCTCATATAAGGTTAGGACCAATCATACATTTACCAATAGATCGCTGCATCATATTGCTCCAGGTACCATTCCTTCCCCTCTTGTTTTTTATCTGTCCAACAATCATTCCATGAAGAAATTAAAAAGAGTGCGTGAATGAAATATAGATTCAAGGAGCAATCTGATAGAATATAATTATTGTAAGATGAGAGCACATTAGGTACTGAAATTACTGTAGTGGTTTACGCGCGTCCATGCGCGCCGAATAGAAAACCAGATTTCTAAACCATGGAGACGTTCAAATACTACATACATATTACATGAGACATACATAAGCCGGATTTCTAAACCGGTATGCAAGGTGTCCAAATAATACATATATCTTGAGACAGTCCTAAGAAAGGAAGCCAAGGAGGCATAAGGTCAATTAACCACAATTAACCAGAATTTGCCATAAAACAGAGTAAGGAACATAAGGTCAATCCTAAAAGCAGAATCTCTAGCTGAATGCTGTGAGATGCTTTGTAAAGGAATACGTACCTAAGGAGGTAATCATCTGTCCGAACAAGGTACCATGAGCCTATGGCTCCTTCCATTCCTGCATTTGAAATGGTCATATCAGTTAGTGCTGAAAGTTAAAATATGCATCTCAAAAACAAAGTTTACAAGTGGTCTGTTCTATCAGCACAACCCAACATTCTTATCAGCACAACCCAACATGGCAACAGCTAACCATATAAGGCTAAAAATGCTAATCTACTAAACTGAAAGTGAGTGTCTTGCATGAACCAACACATTTTTTAGCCTGGTAAAAGAAGTAAAAGTCAGCTATAAATATTTATGTTAAGAGTGAGCCGTATACATGCAGGAATCCAAAGTGCATGGCCTCTACATGAACATCTTTTCCTGCAGAATAAAATGGAGAAAGTAGATAAATGAACATCTTTTCCAAAGTGCAAACACCAATGTTGTTGAACCCTTTTTTAACCAATCAATTTCTTTAGCCATCAGAACTGACGAGGTGGTCATGAATATACATGGGCGTGAAGCATCAACAGAACATTCAGATCAAGATGATTCGAACCTGTAAAGACCAACAACTGCAAGCAATCTGATGGGAAACACACATGACCAGACATCACATGGCAAATCTAAACGAACAAGACACACAAAACAACTGAAAGCAAAGGATGTACCGGGTCATCTCTGATTCTACTGGACTGTACGAATCGATTTCTGGAAAGAATCCCTCTTCCTTGACCACCTTGCATCACACTACACTGAGGAATAAACATCAGCAATCAGCAAAGAGAAGCAGGAAAGCCCAAAATCCTCATGAACACAGAAGCTAAGAGAAACATAGAGGAAATATGCTCCATCCGTCTCTGCGTTTTGGATCGGGCATGGCCCCTCCAATATCCAACCGCTGCAGCATAGAAATTGAAATGAAGAAAAAGAAACAGAAAGCACACAGGAGCACGGATGAGAGCACGAACAGATGCATCGAGAAAGAAAATGTGGTCCGACCTCACCGGAATCCGCTCGCTGGATCCAGGTGGTGTTGCTGGGAGGGGGCTAGGTCACCGCTGCACCCGCCCGCGCCCTCGACCGGGTCGCCGCCTTCCACTCCCGTCGCTCCATCGGTCGCCCCATCCGGGTCTGCCTCGCCCTCGGTCGGGCTACTGACGGAGACCCTCTACCACGCTTGCCCCTACACCTTCCTCCTCGGTTGGGCATGCGCGGACTAAAGGGCGGAGGTTGGGGATGTGGCCTCGACGGAGGGAGTGGACGAAGCACGAGCCTGAGAGAGGACTGGGAGATCTGAGCTTCACCAGAGCTAAAAAGAATGAGAGCGAGAGAGAGAAGAGAGATGGTAGTCTACCTCGCCGTCGATGCTAGATCCACCGCTGCCTATGCCAGCGCTGCCGCGCCGGGCCACCCGTGACCAGAGCCCGTCCGCGCCATTGCGCCGCCACGTCAGGGGCCGCCCAGGCCTCCGCGCCGGTTCCGTCTGTGCTGAGGCTGCCATACCGGGGCCGCCGCGCCGGGACGACCACCCGCATCCTCACCCGTACTGCTGCTAGAGAGAGGAGGAGTGGTGGAGGCACATGAGAGAGGGAGGAGCCGTGAGCAGAGTAGAGAGAGGGGGAAGCGCGGCGGACAGGGATGATATTTTCTTTCCCGCGTGCCCACGCCAGGGTGTTGAGAAGCGTGCGTCATGCAGAAGCGTCCTCGACCAATGACCGCTTGACAATGGAAAGCGCCCTGACGGACCTGGCGCTGGATATAACAAATCTTTCAAATTTTGCAATGTTGGACTTGATATCTTTTGATTGCCATGTAATCTGGTACACTTGATTTTATATGAATGTGATTTGCTTGTGCAACGTTAATTATGAGTTGCATGTATCAGCAGAGTCAGCATTATATTGGTTTTGGAGATCAACGTTATATTAGCTTTTGTGGTTTCAATCGAAAGAGCATGTGCGTTCTGGAGATCAAAATCAAACGTTGCATCAACACACTCTTTTTTATGTATCAACGCTGTGTTGACATTGGACAAGGAAGTGAAAAATAATTAAAAAAAGTTTAAATATAAGATTGTATCACGTGTTTTTTAATCTATGTGAATTAGTAAAATCCACAATGTTAATGGGCAAATTCCAAGTGCACGTTATGCATCAAAAAAGATTTTTTAATTTTAATTAATGTCAAGCTTGTCCACTTTCTATGATGTACCCATGCTGCCTGGTGCACATGAAGAAATGGAAAGCAACTATGTTTGGCCGGTGACTAGGGGATTTGGTAGATTTCCCCCATTCTCTTAAGTTATTATTTGTTTATATATTTAATTTAGAAAATTTTAAAATCAATGGTCTAGATTTATTTGAACTATTACCTCCTATTAGGTAATAGGAGTACCTTAGCATTGCCCAAAGGAGTAACATGAGGGAATGGTTGGAGCATGTCAAAATCGTAGTAGAACTCAACCTTCATCACAATTGCTTTTCTTGGTCATGCACTGTACTACTGCAGCACCAAGCTGATGGCGCCCCAGATGCACTGGATGCCAGGCAGCGAGAGCTGGTCCTACTCCAGGAGCTTCCCCATCTCAACATGATATGCATTACCTAAAAGGTCCCATGAATGAATTGTAAAGTAGCAACATCAGATTAGTGTCACAGCAACTACAGAGGCACAAAGCAAACATAACTAAAATTAAAAAAAGGAAAGGAAAAGAAAAGACACCTGATACATAAGTGACAAAGAAGTTATGTATAAATTCCCTAGAAACAGAATAATAAACATGCAGATACTTGTGATATTATTCAAATACTAATCACCAACTGAAAATGTAGCCAGAGCCACCAAATTCAGTCATTTTTGTCCATACCAAACTAATCAACAAATTAAACATTTAGAACTACTCTAGATACCATCATACTGTCTTACTACCTATATCATGTAATTAATGCTTGAAAGTCCAATTGAAAAATGTATTAGTTATCATGTCTCAAATGTAGATAAATTTGGAAAACATATAAAATAGTTCTATTATGATTGGAAAACACAATTGTCATGACAATATTCCACATATAAAATAGCAGAAGCACTTACGAGAGAGAGTAAAGACTCCAAAACTCCTTAACCAATCAAGCACATGTTGGGGAACACAACCATTCTATCTTTCTGTTGGAACACAACGTCATACAATTTTCACTATTGTGCCAAAATCACAGTCCAGGACATTGGGGAAAAATTCCAAAAGTTCTCACCTTGTACATGAAGAAGGGCAGCTTAACAAGTTCCTATAGGATTGGATGCAGGACCCTCTTGTTGATGGCGTCCATCGTCTCATAGCCGCAGCAACAGTCCTCTACCATCCCTGTGTACTTCCTCGCAGCCTGAAATGGGTCACAATACAACCTCAGAAGTCAAAACCACGTCAACCAAATCATCCCCTCCCCACCATCACCACCACCACCAAAAGAAAAATAGACGGGCAAATCGCAAAACTAACAGAGAGATCATGACGAGGAGGGGATGCTTGGGAAGCTGCAGTAGCTCATGGCTATGTCGAGGAGCGCCACGAGGAGGGCACCCGGCAGCTGCCTGCCACCCGCTGCTTCATGCCTCACTTCACTACCTTCTCTCACTTCCTGCAACAGTAAGATGCAGTCTAGAGAATCATTCATGAGTACTTGCCAAAAAACATTAAAGCACTGAATGGCACTGGAAAAAAAATCAGTTAACATCCAATACTCCTATATCCTTATATTATGGTGCTCAAAAGTCAAAACAGCAACTGCATTGGATGGATCATGATCATAAGTTAGTAGTAAAATTAGTAATCTCTAAACTGCAAACCCTCCTTAAAAAACTGCAATCCCATGTCCAAGGATCGGACAAAGAGCTGTTACTAACAACTCCTAAGGTTCCAAAGGTGCTCACCCATATAACAGTTAGCTTAGTACTTAAACAAAGAGCACCTCTATATATTGTACTAACCACCACACGCCTGCTTAGTAGCAAGTCATTGTTGTGCTGCTGGACTGTCAAAGCTTAACAGTCTGCTCAGCCTATGCATCCACCAATTTATTTAAAGTACAACGCAAATTTGGAGCTCTACCAGAAATAAAACATCATGATAAGTAAACTTCATGCTCCATTTATAAATAACATCAAAAGTACAGGTTTGAGCGACAAATATAACATGCAGGACTGGAACCAATCATAATGGTCAGGTAATGGAACCCTTGCTAAGTCACAAATTAAGTATGCACGTGAAGATAACTAACAGGCAAAGTTATTAGGCATGATTACATTTGATCGCTGAACCCAGACCAATGTTGAAACTGAATGGCTGCTGCCCAGGGTCCTTGGTGCCGAAAGAAACAGCAACAGAACACAGACAGGAAAAGAACTACCTTCAGTGTACATGTGCTTATTCCGCTGACGCGCTACACTTCGATGTAAATCAAGAAAATAGATTGATAGTTTACCTCCAAAATTTCTTGGATAGATCACGATCCTTTCCTGAAAACAAAATCAGAATAGTAGTAATAAAAAATTTCTTGGATAGATCACGATCCTTTCCTAAAACGAATTAATGCAGTGCACAAGGTTCGCTTGCAACTCTGGATCAGATCGATCTCAATCCGACGACTGAACATCGTATCCTAAGCATCAAAACCGAGGAAAAAAGAGTCGCCGCTTATTCATCGAGGATCGTGGGCGTGCGACGGTTCTGTCGGCGCCGGGCGTGGTGAAGGAAGGACGGGCGGGCCTCCGCCGGTTGGGACGGAGGGGCTGTGCGCGCCATCGTCGGCCGGGAGGGGACCGGGGCGGGGGAGCGATGATGATAGCGCCAATGTCAGGGCGTGGTGGCGAGTGTCGGGGTGTGGTGGCGGCACCCATCCGCTTAGTCGGCGCTCGTCGAGGCCGCAACGGCGATTCTTGCCCCCGCGTCGAGGCTCCGTGCGGCCATGTCAGTCGTCATCGAGGTGGCTCATCCGTCCCGCCGAAGACCCCCAATACTTTGTCGCACCAAAAAGTGTCCACTTTTTAGTTATATTATAGAAGATCTGTATTTGACAACCGATCGATCCGCATCACTGCAGTTATACTGGAAAGTCGCAACTCACTTGCGATAATCGATGCCATTTCTATGTGTATGCGAACAAGAACTCTAGTGCCGAGTACTACTCACCAAATGGCAAATGGCGATGGCAATTGGCAATGGCGTGGGCAGGCGGATAGTTAAGTCTTCAACGCGCAAGGAGAGCGCCCCTCCTCCACCTGCCCACGCGTCCTCCGGCGACAGTAGCAGCATTGTAGCACTGCCACAGACACTGTTCATCCGAGAGAAAACACTGTTCATCCAAAATTTTAAATGCTCCTTAGACCCTGTTCAGCATTTTAGGCACTGTTTATGTCGCTTTTACTGTTCACTCGATTGCACAACGGGGCGCGGAAGCGCGCCTTACCATCCTAGTAACGTTAACCCCGAGCTAGCTAGTCAAATAGCCCATGCTTCTGCAGCTGAAAATGATTCTTGTTTTCACTTGGGAGGCTAAACGGTGCGATGTGAGTCAGGGGGCACGCAGCGAGGATTGGCAACGTTTTACTCGGGCGTCGTCAAAAGTGCAATCAGACTACCGCCTTCTATTTTTGAAAACCAAAAGGAAAGATCGACTATACTCCTAGCTCGTTGAGCTCTTTTTTTCTCTCTCGATCAAACTCTATCGCAGTTGCCTCTTTTTCTCTCTTCCGCACAACTGCCGTGCGTCGTCAACGGCCCAAGCGCTTTCTCCGTAAAAGCCCAAAGCAAAGCGACGCCAGCGGCAGCGGGCAGCAGCGAAACCTGCCTGCCTCGTCAGTCCTCACTCCTCACCCAACGTCGGCTGCAGGCGCCAGCCGCCAGCAAGCACAGCATGCCGCTTTGCGAGCTGCACGGAGAGGGACCAGTAGGGTATCTCTCTCAGGCCGACCACGGCTCCACCCGATCCCCTGGCCGCCTCCGCCGCCCGATGTCTCGGCGGAGCATCCGGTTCCAGCCGCCCGCCCGCCCGCGTTCACATCGACGGAAGCATCAAACCAACCCCTTTCGCTTTGATCTGAAGGCCTTTTTGCCTTAACGCGGACATGCCGCCGCGGGTGCTTTCCCCTCCCTCGCACGGCTTGGCTTCGGCCTTCCTTTCTGTGTCTGGCCCGCCCGTTCCGTCCCTTTCGGCTGCGCGCGTAGGCGTAGCGTATCTGATCTGTTGGCTGGGTCATCAAACGGAACCATATCCAGTTTTCCGCGACTGCGAGGCCGGGCGTCCAAAGCGTCAAAAGCGTGTGCTATTGTATTGCGGTTGGCGGCGAAAGGCCGTGTTAAGGCATTACGATGGGTACCGGAGGCCCGGACGTTTGACGTGGATGCGCCGTAGCCGTGGAACGGCACGTACGGTGAGCTGAGCTACCAAAGTAGGGTCAAACCTGGTCGGCACTCGGCAGCCAAGCCGTCTAGTAGTGTTAGTGTGCCAACAAGAACATTGGGCAGAAGATCATGGCTCTGTCTGTGTTGTATACTTGCCCAGTTGCTCTTGCTCTAAGTAAAGATTTTCTCAAGAAAACGTGATTAGTAATTAGATAAAGATGCATTTGCCACACCTAAATCTGACAAATGGTTTGGTTTTGCCTTTTGGTCCTGACTGGATGGGGTGAAATGGTTTGAGCTCACCAACAGTTTGGTTCGGATTGATTTCATGTTAAGTAGTTTGGTTCAGATTGATTTGGCCCCTCCTGGTTTCTCAATATTTCCTAGCATCAGGCCACGAGCAGTTGAGTATGACCCTGTTCGCTTGTCTTATGAGCCATAGTATTTTTCTCTTATAACAAATCAGTGAAAGTACTTTTTCAGCGAATAAATAGTGTTTTTCTCTTACAACAAATCAGTGAAAGTACTTTTTCAGCGAACGAACAGTGTTTTTCTCTCACAACAAATCAGTGAATAGCACTTTCAATCATGACTTTTCAGCAAAGCGAACAGGCTACGTATCACAAAAACACAATAGAGCGGCTCTACGGCATAGCGGCACAATGACGAACACGCAACCAACTCTTAGTGGTGAAGAACGAGTGGCGGCGGCTGCCCATGACAAGCGACGGCGGTGGGCATCCAATGAGGTGCTGCTTCCCTAGTAGCTCAGCACTGCCCCAAGCATCAAAAAATTCTAGCATGACAGCATAGCACATCCGTTGCAGTGCTGCCCCCACACGACGGGCCGCAGCCACATCATCCGTGGCGTGTGCAAGATCGAGCCGGGCGGCCTCTTACACCCACACCTTCAAGCAGTGGAGAATCTAGGAAATAAGTTAGGAGGAGCTAATCTCATAATCTTTCATTTCTAGTTTCTCCTTCTAAGCTTGAATATGTACAAATTTGTAGCGGAGGCTTAGGAGGGGCTCCATGGTCCGAGCGGCGGTAGCGGGGGCTCGAGCCCACCCCACCCCGGTGCTGGATCCGTCCCTGCCTTCAAGGGCCACGACCCTGACGGCCTCCTGGAGACCGCATGGAGATGTGCGTGACCACCGTGATGGCCGTCAAGGCGGAGCGTAGCCTCCGCAGCGCCTCGGAGGCGTAGCAGGCCCTGCGGATTTGACTCTTGCGCATAGAAGACTCGGACTCCGATTTAGCTTATGTTTATAATAATCCCAGACCGTTAGAAGAAATAGTTTGAAACTGGATTAAGAGCTTTGCTTTGGTGTGATTTTGGTCTTATTTGGAGTATGGATCGATTTGGTTTGGTTCAGAGAGTTGAAGTGGTGGGGTGGTTTGGCTTTGACTGAAGCTGTTGTATGCGAGTGGTTTTGTCTGGATTTTAGACCATTGTCAGGTTTAGCCACACCTCAGGGCTCAGGAAAATGAGTCTTGTTTAGATGGCCTGGTTTGCGAAATCCGAAGTGAATCAAGATTCGGGAGAGATCTGACTTTGGCACGTGACTTCAAGTGTAGCTTAGTGGTTGTTTGGGATATTATTCGTAGACTCTCACGTGGGGAAAGCTTGCATATTGTAAATGATATAGCCTCCCGGTCTTACTTTCGTGTTCTTTTTTAGGCAAAACTCAAAACTCAATGGAAAGTTTCACTCTTTTAGTGTCAAGGGTATCACAAATCTAGGGTGCTTTGATGTAGAATAATGAAAAATATCTCTTGAGTAGTGTCATTTGTGTTGTTAGGCTGGAAACCACGTCTTTCAACGCACGAACTAGACAGCTGAATGAAATGTGTCAATGCATTTCAGAGTCCTAGGATCTGTCTGCGTCTCCTCTTCGTCTCCAATTTTTTTTTTCTACGTAGCACCTAAATTATTTGATAATGAAACCATCATTAAAATTGCCCAAAGTTTTATTATTTATTCAAATGAAAATTTTGTGGGAACGAGCCAAAGGCCGGCGCTTGTCACCCCGGGTTCGAACCCGGCGCCCGCAATGGAGAGAAAAGCTCCTTGGTTCAAAAAAAAAAATTTGCTGTTTTGTACGGTACGTATCAAACTACGAATTCTTCTCCGAATGACACGCCCAAAACTTGCAAGTTTTGCGTTAGGTTTGCTCTGGGATGGAAGGAGACAGCCAGAACAGCAGGCGCTTGGCGCACGCTGCAAGGACACGTGCCCTTGCCGACTCCGCTGGTGTAGTCTGGTGCTTCGATCTGCTTCCCACGGGCGAGCGCCGTTGATTAGCCGCGACCCACGGCTGACGTGGTGCACGCCTGTGACCGTTACCCACTTCCGCCGAGATCGTCCTGCCACTGCCGCCGCGGGGACCAGTACCACTGCCACCCCACCCCGTAGCGTGGGTCCCACGTCGCCAGGGAGGCCGTCTCAATCCAAAACGGTCCTCTCCCCTCCAACTGTAGGCCTCCTCCGCGGAAATCCCCGGACAGCCCCTCCGTCTCACCCCACGCGTAACGGCGCCTCCCGCTGTCCCTCGCGCGTGGGCCCACCTCCCAGTCGCTTGCCACTCACGCCGTCGCCCGCCCGCCTGCCTTACCCCACACCCCAGAATTTTTTTTTATTTTTAGCCCAAATTTGAAACAAATTTTAAATTTAACCCGTCTTAAAAAAAATTTTTAAATCTAACCCGTTTGGCCCCGCCACCATGCATGGCGGGGCAAATGCACTGCACCCCGCCATGCATGGTGGCGGGGTGCACGTCCGCGTGGCAGGGGTGACGTGGCGGGCACCCGGGGCGTACCCCGCCATGATGGGTGGCGGGGTATGCCTAACCCGCCACGGATCATGGCGGGGTATACCCCGCCACCGGTCACGGCGGGGCGCGGCTTAAATATAAGCCGCGCCCCGGCCTCGCCCCCGCCCGCTGCCTCTTGCCTCCCCGCGCCTCCCCGCCGCCTCCGGCCTCCCCCGCGCCTCCCCGCCGCCTCCGGCCTCCCCGCGGCTTGTCCGTGCCGCCGTGACCGCGCCCCACCGTCCCCGGACTCCCCCGGCCGCGGCCCACCGGCCTCCGGGCGCCCCGGCCTCGCCCCGGCGTCCCCCGTCGTCCCCGCGCCGTTCCCGCGCCGCCGGAGGACCTCCGCCGCGCCCCGGCCGCCCCGGCCGCGCCACACCGGCCCCCGGCTGCCCCGGCCGCGCCACCGCGTCGTCCGCGCCACCGCGTCGTCTCCCGCGCCCCCGGCGACCGCGCCCTCGGCCGCGTCTTCGGCATTCGTTCCCGCGCCGCGACCCCGAAAATTTGTTACGGTAATTTGTTTACTTCGTCGTTTAAATTATATATTTGTAGTAAATATTAATAAGCTTTTATTATTTATTTAGTTATTTATTTATTTGTCATTGTATTATTTAGTTATTGAATTATTACGATTATTACTTGTTTAGTTATTAGTTGTTTAGTGATTGAAGTATTAGTGGTTTAGATATTTATTTGTTTTTATTAGTTGTTTAGATATTGAATTATTAGTTTTTACGATTATTAGTTGTTTAGGTATTAGTTAATTAGTTAACGATTATTAGTTATTCGGAATTTATTAGAGACTTTTAGTTATTTAGTTACGTACCTATTAGTTATTTAGTTATTAGGTAATATTAGTTATTAAGTTATTTAGTTTGGTAATGATGATTTGTTATTGACGACACAGTTGACTTATTAGGTAATATTAGTTATTTAGTTAGTTATGTAGTAATTAGTAGTACCATAATGGTCATTTAATAATGAGATGTCAAATCGTTTTGTAGATGGATTACGGTGTAAGAGTTTTTTACGGAGGAAGTGTTAGGAGAGAGGATTGCCAGTTTGAGGATATGTATGAAGAATTGGAATGGTTTGATGGCCCCCCTAGTTTCCGCGATCTATGTGACCGTTTGAGTTTGAAGTTTGGCGAGGCTTTCACACTAAAGGGTAGGTTCGATGTTGGAAAGAATAGGGCACACTATGTCATGATGGACTTGTGCAACCAAGCAGAGTGGTCCCGATACAATAGGGTCATCCAAGGTTCGAATGTCGGCATGGCTGAGTTGGTGCTGGAGATTGTTGAGAATGAGGAGCCGTCCTTGGACAGTGATACTTTAGGAGATTGTGGTGTGCAGATGCAACAAACTATGGAGAGTATGGACTTGGATGGTAATTTGACGCAGGAGCGGGTTCATTCTCCTCCAGTTGGTCATATAAGCAATGATTTTGATGTAGACGAGTTTGAACAGGAGGAGGAGGAGGCGGCAGCGGAGGGAATGATTGGTGATGATGTTAGCACAGATTCGGACGATTCAGGAAATGAGGAAGGAGGTCCCCATGTCATGCGAGCATCGGTTGAAGCCATGCCCTCTGGAGGTGCACCTGCCATGTGTACACCAGTTCGTGGCATGCCCTCAGGAGTATCGCTTGAGGTACTTCATGCCATGCAGAGTCAGGGCACCTTAGCCACCGGTTATCCAGATGATGGAGTGCAATATGAAGGATGGAGCAGGGTTAGGGAGGCACAACAATACGTTGCACCACCCTCTTATACATCTGCAGAGCTTACACAGCTGAGGGAGGCTGGCTTGCCTTTTACCGGTGTGCCAAATTATATCGATGTAAGTATGTCGCATATGGCAGTTTGTGACACGGGTTTGCAGATGTGTAAGGAATCATTGTACAACCATAGAAATTTAATACTGAGGAAGGGAATGCTCTTTAATACGATGTCGGAGATGAAGTTGTTCCTTCAGGACTATGCTGTGTATCATCATAGGCCTTACACGGTTCGGCATTCCGACAAGGAGGTAAAATTCCACATATTATGTAAGGCTGGATTCCCGTGCTCGTGGAAGTTAAATGCACGAAAGAGGCGAAGTGATGGTAAGTGGAAGGTAACTTCGGTGGAACAGCCGCACAGATGCCAGACTAATGAGGGTAAAAGGTACCATCCCCAGTTAACGGCACGGTATCTAGCCCGCCGTATATTGGGTCTTGTAGATAAGGACAATGACGTATCAGTGCCGTTCTTGCAAGAGACCATAGCCACATTTGTTGGGTATGAGGTCACGTATGGAAAGGCTTGGCGGGCAAAGCAAATTGCCCTGGCAATTCGTTGGGGTAGCTGGGAGGAAGCCTATAACAGGGTTCCACGCATTTTGCGTGCGATGGAACACTTCAACCCTGGCATGAGATCGTTCATATACACAGGAGGGTTCTATCTTCAGAACCCGTTGAGGCATATTCTGTACCGTGTATTCTGGTATTTTGATCAGTGCAAACATGCATTTCAGTATTGTAGGCCGGTTGTTCTTGTTGATGGCACGTTCCTCACCGGCAAATACAGGGGCACATTGATGATGGCTGCTGCTGTAGACCCAGAGAACCAGATAGTACCTTTGGCTTTTGCTTTGGCAGAGGGGGAAAACAACGATTCATGGTCATGGTTTATGCGTCTGCTCCGTGTCCATGTGCTTGGCCCTTCTCGCACCATTTGTCTGATTTCGGACCGTCACATTGGAATTCTAAATGCAGCCGATGAACACATTGATGGTCACCCGGCTCTAGTGCACCGTTGGTGCATGCGACATTTTGCCGCCAATTTCTGGCGGCGTCAACGCAAGAAGGATGTGGCTGACAAGTTAAAGGAGCTTTGTAATAAACGTACGGAACGCGAGTTCAACGAGACTATGGTAGAACTAGAGAAGATGCTTAACCAAGCTGGCAAGGCATGGTTAGACCAGCAGATGGAAAATAAAGCCAAGTGGGCATTAGCCTTTGATGAGGGCGGCTTCCGGTACGGCATCATGACAACAAACTCCTCTGAGTCTTTCAATCGTGTGTTCAAAGGCGTTCGATCTCTTCCAGTGTCTGGTATTGTCGAGTTCTCTTTTAGGAAGTGCAATGAGTATTTTGTTAAGCGGTATGGCCTAGCCCTGAGGAATGAAGAGGAGCTTGGAAGATGGGGCAAGGCGGCACACGAATATTTGAAGGAGGCTGAGGAATTGGCCAAACAACAGGTTGCCGAGGCTTATGGACGGGACATGCTTGTTTTCTGCGTACGAGCTAGAGGGGGCACAAACCTGGGCGGCGAACGATTTGGTGGCCGAACGTACCGTGTCGATCTTGGTAAAGTTAAATGCAGTTGCAACGTCCCTCAAATCATGCATGCCCCTTGCTCACACATGATCACCTCTTGTTGGCTTCGAGGTTTTGACCACACAGTTGCACCGTACATGTCACCCTTGTATCTCCGTGCCAACACATGCAAAGTTTGGGAGAAGAGTTTCGAGCCATACCTTGACGAGTCACAGTGGCCTCCATACTATGGTGAGGACTACGCGCCTTATCCGGACCTAAAGAAGGTAGGGAAGGGAAGGAGGAAGAAGAAGCGATTGAAAGGCGATATGGACAGTATGAAAGGTTACGGCGCCGATATGTATGGTGGCGGGGACTTTGACGAAGAACGTGCGCAGAACCTTTGCTCCATTTGCAAGAATCCTGGTCATAACGCTAGATTTCATAGGCGGGCGAGGCAAGAGGTCGTATATATTGTAAACATGCATTTATAATATTATAAATTTTATTTGTACTTGTCTTTAATTTTTTATAACGTTGTTAATTGTTCTAATGTTATTAATGTTTTCTTTGTTTTTTACGAACAGGGAGTTCCAGGCTTGCAAGATGGCGGCGCGGGCTCCTCATCCACGCTTTAGCCTCCTTGAGGCTGACTACGACAAGGACCACCGGGCCCAGGCCTTGTCGGAGCTGCATAGGCCGTTGCGTCCGCTTCGTGTTCGCACGCACCACGTACATAGCTGGGACGAGCGATACGCGCCCTACATAGAGCGTGCGGGCTTCATTGAGATCGTTCGAGTGTACAACAGTTCACTCCCCACACTTGACCCTGCCCTTCTTACTGCCTTTGTGGATAGGTAACCTAGCTTTTTCCATCTTTTGTCTTTGTTTTGAAAAATTGTGTTGTGAACTTGCCTATTACCACAACCTTGTAATGATGCAGGTGGAGACCGGAGACGCACACCTTCCACACACCATGTGGGGAAATGACCGTCACGATGCAAGATGTCAAGATGATATTGTGCCTAAGTTTGAAAGGTCATCCGGTGACTGGGGTCGCCGACGAGTCTAATTGGGTACAGTTGGTGGAGCAGTTCTGTGGTAGGAGGCCATCGGAGGCAGAAGTTAAAGGCACAAAGTAAGTTCTTATTTGCGTCCCATTGAAATCACTGATACAATCATTTCAGATACATATATTTTTTTATAATAATACTTCAATTCCAATTGCAGGAAGACATCAGGAGTGTCGTCGTCTTGGATAGTCCAAAACTTTGGTGCAGGGCCTCCGTTGGGTGCTCCAGATGATGAGGTTGAGGTATATGCAAAGGTGTGGCTGTGGCACTTCTTGGGCGCTTTCTTATTCCCCGACTCCTCAGGCGACAGCATCAGCTGGATTTTCTTGCGGATCCTAATCCAGCCACTTGAGAATATTGCATCGTTTAGCTGGGGTACCGCGGTCCTTGCTTGGACATATCGTCAGCTTTGTATCGCCTGTCGTCGCCAGGCGAACAATGCAAACCTAGGTGGCTGCTCGTACCTACTGCAAGTATGGATTTGGGAGCGGTTTCCGGTTGGGAGGCCCACTCAACCTCCGCGTTTGCCTGTGAGTACAATAACAACTTTGTTATCGTCATACGACTAGAGAGATTACTGACACCTTGTTTGTGTAAACTTGCAGGAATGGCAACATCAAGACGTTCGCCCCACCGCCCTTTACATCTGGAGAGACGCTAAGGTAGTGAGGGGCGAGTTGGAAAGGAGGTACAACCAGTACACGGATGCGATAGACGTGTTGACACACAACTACGTACGTTATATCTGCTTTTCCTACTAAAGGCACTATCATTAAGATTGATACTTAATTAAGTTTCTTTACTTTGCAGGTACAATGGACACCGTGGTCTAGGTACGAGCTAGAGGACTACCTTAGTCCGCGCTGCGAGGAGGAAGCGGACGACTGGCTTTACGAAGGGCCACTTATCTTCTTCCATATCATCGAGATGCACTACCCTATGAGGGTTTACAGACAGTTCGGGAGGTTGCAAGGAATTCCACCGCTGTACTCCACCAACGCTGAGCTGCATGGGTATGTTTGTTCTACTTAAGCGCCTATGATGGCCACTTATCTTCTTCAATATGTTTGTTCTACTTAAGCGCATCATTTCTAATGCAATATGGCAATCCAGGATTGATCGGAGGATTCGGACGACGCAGAAGAATTGGGCGTTGACGCACGACCAATATTTGCACAGATGGTATAACAGGAATGTTCGTCAGATCAACCAAATTCCGCCACACGACCCGGGAAGATGGATGGAGTACCTTCAATGGCTGCAGCGAAGTACGAGGACTCATCTAATGGTCCCGTACACGAACTTGCCTGCAGATGTGGCCGATGAGGATGACATCGCCGATGCGTTCGACGATGCGCAAAGGAGGCAAACACAACTTCTTAGGGCGCCTCTTAATAGATACGTGGTAAGTACTTTGCACTTATATTCTAAAACGAGGTAACGGGTTTAAATTTCACTTGAAATGATCGAGTTAACGTTGTGTGATGTTGTAGGCACAACAGTTGTCCAACTACTCCGAGGAAGCTTCGAGGCAACTTTTTCGGACTAGGGATGACAAGACGAACCCTCTTCGTGCCTTCGTCAAGGTACTTTTGATAGTAACATTCGTGACTACTACTCAGTTACTTTTAAAATTCACGCTTAATAATGCTGGTTGTCATCTTAATCTGTAGAGAATGAAAAAAGGCTGCAAAAAGTTGGCTCAAAAGCTGAGCTGTGCGGATACGTCTTTGGACATACCGTACAACCCCACGTGGTCCAGGAGCCACACGATGTCCACCACAGCTGCTTCTGCTAGCGACACCAGGGCTGCGTCCTCGTCTATTCGTACTCCGCAGGATCGAGGGAAGGGTCCAGCGTCTGCGGACGATGTGGATGAGGCACTGCAGTATGAGACGACGAGTGGCGACGACGACGACGACGACGACGACGAACAGGACGTTCCACAGTGGGGTTACACCGGTCACGAGGAGATGGGTGCGTCACAGCTGTACGGTGCTCCTTTTGCTACACAGGGGTTCGACTACACACAGCAGGAGAACTACACACCAGCCGAGCAACAGGTTCGTATGCTTTGCTTTCTCTTTAATTTTATTGTTCTTAGATCAACATTTATAGTAGCTCATCAGGTTGCTTGCTTGCAGGGGCCGTCGTCGACGCAGCAGCTCGATCGTGGACAGAGGCGACAGCGCGAGAGGCAGCAGCGGGACCGCACAGACGTTGGCTGGAGAAGCAACGTGGTCCCTACAAATCCAAGGAGGCGACGGAGACCGCGAGACCCCTACACCCCAGGCGATTAGTAGAGTAGCAGACGCCGGACACATAGTATCATAGTTAGAACAATTAAATTATGTGTAGGTGTACCAGCAATACTCCACTTGGTTATTTCGGTTCGACTAATGTAGTTGGTAACACTCGTTTAATCTTTGTCGTAAACGCAATTATTTGTGACGATCAGTTGACCCAATTATTTGTGACGATCCGTTGTCCCTGCCATAAACTTGCTGTAAATCACTCAATATGACTTCCTGCGCGGTCAATTGACGATAAACGAAATGCAGTTCCTGCGCGGTCGAATTTCAGGCAACCCCGCCATGGCTGGGGGCGGGTTAGGGGTACCCCGCCATGACCCATGGCGGGGTACCCCTAACCCGCCCCCAGCCATGGCGGGGTTGCCTGAAATTCGACCGCGCAGGAACTGCATTGTTCTAATGTATTTATACACTGCCGCGATAAACCACGTAACAATCTTAGTAAGTGGACCAACAAATGACATGTTTCAACGTACAACACTGACAAAGTTGCTTACACAAAGTTTCTACGCCACTACGAACGTCAAACACTGACAACGTCTAACACTGACACTGACAACGTCAAACACGTGACAATTTAAATTATTACAAAGACACTTGTACGTCAATCAAATTGCGTGCACCACTGCGTAAGCAACTCGTCTTCGGACTCGGAATCCTCCACTACCACCTCCTTACCCTTGCTGGCCTCGACTGACTTGGCTTCAGAGGCATGACGCCGGTAGTAAGCCGCCTCCGCCTCGTCCGCGGCCTGAGAGTACAACTCGGCCTCTTCTTGGGTCATGTCTGTTGGCCCCCATGAGTCGAACAACGGTGTCTGTTGGCTCTGGTACGCTGCCTGGGCCTCGTGTACTGCAACATCCTCCTGGTAGCCCAATTGTTCTGCTAGACGAATGAGGTCGCCTATCCTCCCGGTGTCGTCGTCTTCCTCCGGCTCGGCCTCCTCGTCAACCACAATGGGACGACTTGCGGTGTACCTAGCACGAGCCATATCGGCTTCCCAGCCGCCGGTGCATCCAATCTCTGCAAGTACAAAATGCAAACAATTAACTAGATCTTTGCAATGAGTTAATTGACAGTAAAACAAAGAAGTTTGACTTTCCAAAAACGCAATGACTCACTCGCACATAATGAGTCAATAGTATCGTTCAAGCCTTGCATCTCTGCTCTCGCAGCCTCCTCTGCAGCCTTCCTTGCATCCTCTTCAGCCTTCCGTGCCTGGTACTCCGCTACATCCTTCTTCTTTTGCTCGTACCACTTCTTCCACGCAATACTCTCCGGGTTACGAACACGTAGCTCTTGGGCCCGTCGTAGCATTTTCTTCTTGTGGCTCATAACGAAATCTGTGACGTAGCTTGCAGGATATCCTCTGCTATTGCGAACTGCTACCATTGTCTTATACTCATTCTTGAAATTATACACATCATAATATGATTCCCACTTGCATTTCTGAGTGCTCTGTTGCAATAAATAGATGAATACAAAGTTAGCGTACCAGAGTTAACAAAATAAACCATTACCGCCAACTGTCAAAAGTATTAGCAAACCTCGTCATAATCGATCATGTGGCCACAGAAGTGCCCTATACCAAGGCCTGAAGGGACAAGGCCGTAGCTAGCTTCAACACCACATTTGCACATTACAGGAGGGGCAATAGACCTCCTCTTCTTCTTCCAGTCTGGCACCTCCACATTCTTCTCCGGCTCCGGCCAATGGCTCTTTGGACCATAGATCCATTCCTTGAAACGGCACTTTGGCATATCATGATCCTACAAAATCAAAACAGTAAAACACACATATAGAACGTGACATTCCAAGGTACACTCAAACCTTACCTCATGTCGTAGAGGACAAATGAACTCTTGTTCATTGCGTGGGTTTATCACGGCTTGCTCTCCGCAAAGGCACTTTGGAGGATCCTCGAGCCGCCGTGCCGATGCTACGGCCTTCTCTTCGTCCGTCATAGGAGGAGGGTTTGGAGGGGGCGGAACCCAGCGAGTAAACACCTCACGCTTGCAATGATCAATGCCGGGGTAGAAAAGGAGAATCCTTGGATCAAACTTGTCCGGGCCATCGATCCATTGGAAAAAAAAGCACCGGAAGTAGGGCTATACAAAAGTTTCAATTATCTCATCGCGAATACAACATCAGCAACCAATAAAAACAACAAAGGGAACAATTACTTACGCTACAACTATAACATGTGTAGAAGCAACGAGCCGCAGTATCGGGATGCCTCGACTGGCCCACGTGTGCCGGATGACCACAATCACAGTTAGGTATAGGTTCCTCGGGAGGAACGGGCGCATCCTTACAAGACACGTCGGGGTACATCTCTCTAGGACGACCCTTTTTCCTCCAAATCGACTCACGATACGAGTCCTCCATCTAAAAAAACGAAACGATTTCAACACAAAACGATACACACAAAGAAGGGGTGGCCGGAACAAGGAGCGACGATGGGCCGATACCTGACGGGGACGACGGAGGGACGCCGGAGAAATGGAATGGGTGAGGGAGCTCGGTTCTAGAGCGCAGCGGGAAATGGAATGAGTGAATGACCAAAAACAAGAAGTGCCCGGGCTTTTATATGGCCGGGGGTGTACCCCGCCATGCATCATGGCGGGTTAGGGCAACCCCGCCATGGATCATGGCGGGGTACACCCCTGCCACGCTGGCGAGGTGGTCTGCCACCCCTGCCACGTCGGATCTGTACCCCGCCACCATGCATGGCGGGGTACAGTGCATTTGCCCCGCCATGCATGGTGGCGGGGCCAAACGGGTTAGATTTAAAATTTTTTTGAAAGACGGGTTAATTTAAA